>JAJJWX010000358.1:600000-808600 GCA_023529315.1 Papaver bracteatum
ACTATAAACCAAACTAAAGACCAAATATGGTTTGGTTTTTGGTTTTAGTTTAATTTTTGATCTTTGCTCCGTTCGATAGTAGTTGATTTCTGAACCAAATGTTTGGTTTTGGTCGTCGACTGTGGTTGCTCTAAGTAAAGTAGCGCAGTACGTTAATCAAACACTTGGTTTGGTCCCATAGTTTGGTTCGATTCTGAAATCATGTTATATACCAGGTGTACATCTTGTTTGTCCCCTTGACATTTCGTGTATGTATTAGATTATACAAGATATGTCTCACATAGGTTGATATTAAAAATATTGTGTTGTACTTGGTACTCTCATCATTTCACTCTGAAATATTTGTCTATAAGTGAAATTCTTCTTTGGTTTAATAAATTTTAGTTGGAAAAACTGGAAATAAATATATCAAAATACTGAAAATGAATTCATAAATAAGTATATTGCTATGTTTTTAAAAAATAAAAATACTCAGGTGAGACATTTGAATTTCGAAATTTACCTCTGTGATGCCGCAAAAGCTATTGAAACTTTTCTTTCGTATAATAATTCCAATGTGCTAGGTACATTTCTACTAAAATGTTTGATCCACAATCATAATATATATGGTGTTGTATGCATATCCTGTAATACTTTTAGCTACCCAAACTTTGCAACACTGGCATGAGTTATGAAATAATAACCGGTAGAGTAACCATAACACAAATACTCTTTCGATTTCTTTATATATCTTCACATTGATTGAATCAATGCTGAGCCTTAAAAAATTCTTCAACAGTGAGTAGAATAATCCACCACCCTTCAACTTTTTATGGTCCTCTCTTATCTCGGCATCAACCAAAGAAAGAAGAATAGTGTTTTCATTTTACATTTGACACGTGTTCATTTTAGTTGAGTGACACTACCTCTTCCACACCTAGTTAGTAAGTCCGCAAATGTTTCGCGAATCATTCACGAATTTTACCGTTTTATTCGCGTACGTTTGCAACTCCGAACCCAAGTCGCGTATTATGTGGCATTCCCGGATTATTCGCGAATCGTTCACTATTTTACGTATCCCGAATCTCGAATGATATGCCCGCTTAATTCTCCATAATTTTTTTAGCTTTTACATTTTTAAAGGCCCCTCTTTTTGAGGTTTACTGCCTCCCGAGCATACACGACCCAATATTAGACGTTGTTGTAATTTTTATGAAATAAAAATGACTTGAAAAATTTGAAGGTGAAGGTGAGAGAGATCTCAAACTCATTGACCAAGCATCTAAACCACTATACCACGTCCTCTTGGATGACTAATATTGTATATATTATTAATATCATCATATTAATTTTATTTTTTCTTTAAATAACTCACAGATATGCATAAAAATTGGTCTATGACTTAATAAATATAAATTATTTAGTATATATAGATACCGATTTTCAGAGCAGAATTCGCATTTATAAATCGAATTATACACGTACGTATGCCGTTCCGAATTACTGACGAATCACATCCCGTTGACCGAATCTTGGACCGAATCTGAATTTTACAAAACCGTATAATACTCGTACATTTGCCGTTCCGTACGTTTTCCAAATTCCGAATTGCTAACTAGGCTTTTACACCTCGTAATTTTCCACAAGTAAATCATAAATTAAGGGGAATAATTCATATAACAACAAAAATAATAAATTTTTATGCTTTAAAATTACAAACTTATAATTTAATTTAAATCAAATAAAGAAAGTAAACTTATTTATTGCACAATCTAGGAAATAGAACATGTGAGTCGTATGCCACCACCATTTTCAAAATATAGTCACACATTTGGTTGTGCTTTTTGTGATCTATATTTAGAACCTACCTCTCAATCTGGGATATACTGACGATTGTTCTTGATATCCTGACACATGAACTGGAAGTATATCCAGGTTCTTGATACCCTGACACATGAACTGGAAGTATATCCATACCTGAAACTAGTTTACAATTTTCAAACCCATATAAACGACCTTGTTCACCCATATAAACTAGATTGGAGGTAATTCTTCCCCTTCCCCTTTCGATTTCTTTTGTTTTCTATGCTACCTCCAAGAATTATGCTAATCATTTTGCAACTAGAAAAAAATCAAATTTTTAGTAAAAAGTGGAGAAGTGTGAGGTGAAATGTTGAAACTAAATTGAATTTTTATGTTTGAAATTGTAACGTTGGAAATAAAATTGTTCGCATTTTTGAAACGGAAAAATGTGGTTTGGTCATTTTCTAGGTGGTCCCATGTTTATTTGGTCATTTCAGAAATCACCTTTTCTATTCCTTGCGTTTTTAGGGGCCATGAAAAAAGATTTAGGGGCCAACATGTTATACACAGCCACAAGCATTGGTTAAGGGGTAATATTTTTTACATTGAAGTTACCTAAATACCCTTGAAGTAAAAAACATAAAAACCAAAATCAAAACAGTTCCTCCATATTTTCATTTCAACTCTTCTTCTTCCTCTCTTGCTGATGTCTCCCGATTGTGGAGAAAAAAAATTCTTGCCCTCGTTCTTCGATTAATCGCATCGCGTTCATCGTAAAAAACATCATTGATTCGTTTATAAAACAATGGATACGGGTAATGCAGCCGACATAGTTAGAGCTAGAACCAAAAACGTTGCTCGCGGTGTCGATCCAAATATAGGAATTTTAGCAAGAAACAAAGAGATTGTTGCTGAAAATGACGAAGAACGCAACGAAGACGAAGCCGCGGATGTAGTTGGCGGTGGCGATTATGATAGTCTAACACTCCGACAACTTCAAATGGCCCCAATTAGGTAAGAATGTATCACATTTAGGGTTTATTTCGCTTTAATTCGACGAATCGAGAATTTTTTTTTGTAGGGTTTTCTGCAATTTCCCAGATTCGGGAGTTAAACATGTTACTTTACTTCCGAATGTAGTCGTGTTCTTCATTTCTCGAGAACATCAACAGAATTCGGAAGTTATAATTTTTGGTTTTCTTCCGAATATGTGAAGCCATATGTTCCTGAATACGAAATGGAAATAATCGGTAGTTTAATGATTTTTTTTTCTTCCGAATATATTTAGGTAGAGACACAATAACCGGTGGTACACTTACTACCGAATATATAACTATGATGAAATATTATAAAAATTGTGATTTATGAGAATTCCCTTTTTGGGGCCAGGATATATTCGGAAGATTATTAAGTTTTATACCTCCGATTGTACATTCAGGTGGTATTTGTGTACTTTGTCTTTCGATTGTGTAGTTTGTAAACCTTGATTCTTTTGTGGTTGTTTAGACAAATTCGAGCTAAGCAAGCCCCAAAAACAGGGGACTTAGGGCCTCGTCGAGCAGGGAGTAAGAAAGTGACAGCTAGTGCTAGGAGAGAAAGGAGTGCCAATTCTAATTCAAGTGCTCAACAAAGTGTAGAACCAAAAGGTAGTGAACAAGGTGGGAAAGCAAGTGCTCAACAACCCACTCAACAAGGTGTAGAACCAATTGGCCACAGGGAAGTGAAGAAGGTGTGCAACCAAGTGCTGAACAAGGCACTCAACAAGGTATAGAACCAACTGCTCCACCACTTACATCCCACCCTGAAATTGAACCAATTGATCCAATTCAAAGAGTTGAAGAAGAAGGACAACCAAGTGGTACCCAAAAATCCCAAAAAGCTAACAAAGGAGAAGAAGGTGGAAAGAAGTATATTGCTAAGAAAGCATCACATCTCGTCCCTCAGCACTTGAAGGTGAATAATATTCCAGCAGGCACAATTCTTGGGCTACCGGAGGATGGAGGAAAATTGTTGTTTGGATACAAAGATTCCTGGGCCAAAGAAATATACGAAACCGAGGTAATAATAATCGTATATTGTTTATTAATGTACTGTGTATGTGTTTTATCGTAATAGTTATATTAAGGGTTTTTGTATGTTTTATCGTGTGTTTAATAGTATCATCAAGATGCGGTTCGTCTACTAAAACCCACTGCTGCACCAACAAAAATGCGTGACTGACCTTTATCCGGTGAATGTGAAAGGTTTAAGAGAATTGTAACCAACTCGGGGTTAGCTAATGTTGTCGATAATTCAATGTTGGAACATGATCGTGTTGTTATATCGGCGTTCGTTGAGAGAATGTATCCTGAGACCAATACATTCCATATGCCGTTTGGGGAGATGACGATTACCCCGGATGATGTTGTGCAGATTCTTAACCTTCATGATCAAGGAACAGCTGTGAATTTCAACTACACGAAGCAGTTAAGTTGGGCACAACTTTATGTTCTAACTAAAAAGTGCTTAGGTTGGGATGAAGAGACAACAACAGAAGAGTTTGGGAGGCATGCAAGTTACAGAACAAGACAGATTAACATTTCCGTTTTGATAAGGGAAATTTTGCCATTACAAATTACGCGAGATAAGGGGTGGCTTCGCTTTACATTTGGGTGACCCTATTTTGTTTTATTGTTGGACCCTAAATCTTTTTTCATGGCCCCTAAAAACGCAAGGTTTCTATTTGGTCCATAATTATTAAAATATCTAAAGTACCCCTTTTCTCTCTTATTTTTTACTTTTACTGAATGGTTTCTCACTCTTGTTTATTTTCTCTACTAATTTCTCTCTCATTCTTACCTTAATATCTAAAAGTTTAAAAATTAAATATCTCTAAGAATATATGTCAAAAATTAATAAATTTTATATATTCGGAAAGCTCTCAACGATAGCTTTCCAACGAGTGCCATTGTCACTATGTTTCGAAGCTTCTTTTTTTTCGGTATAATAGTAGTTCATTCCGAGAATGAAAAAAATAGACTTCATTTGAAGATGAAGATGAAGATTTTTATGTTTTTATATGGACTTCATTCCAGAAATGATGTCTGTTTTTTTAGGCTTTTTATATGGACTTCATTTCTGGAATGAAGTTTGTTTTTTTCATGTTTTTATATGGACTTCATTCCAGAAATGAAGTCTGTTTGTATATGTTTTATATGGACTTCATTTTTGGAATGAAGTCTGTTCGTATATGTTTTATATGGACTTCATTTTTGGAATGAAGTCTGGTTTTTTTCAGGTTTTTATATGAACTTCATTTCAGAAATGAATTTTGTTTGTATATGTTTTATATGGAATTCATTTCTGGAATGAAGTCTGTTTTTTTCAGGTTTTTATATGGACTTCATTCCATAATATAATAGTTCATCAAAGTAGTTCATTTTGTATAGAACTCGTATAATAGTTCATTTTATAACTAAAAAATAAGGCAAAAATTAAAAGCTCTGAACATAGCGACAATGGTACTCGTTGGAAAGCTATCGTCGAGGGCTTTCCGAATATATAAAATTTATCATTTTTAGACATATGGTTCAAAAGATATTTAAGTTTTAAGTTTTATTTATTTATTTTTATTAAGAGAGAGAAAAAAACAAAGGAATGTGACATCACCTTTGGACCAAATCATTATTTTCTAGGACCAAACAATAATATAAGGGTATTTTTACCACTACAAGATGACATTTACATCATCATGACATCACCCTAGGACTAGACTATAATTTTTAGGACCAAATGATAATTTATATTACCAAATAGGACCAACCAGACAATTGGCTAGGTCAATTGGACTAGACTCTCTAATATATTATTTCTAGGAGCATATGGTATTTCCTACTTTTTGAAATTGGTGACATACGTTGGATCACGCGTCTCAATATCGGTCATTGTTTAGGCAATGACTATGTCGCTGGAGGTGGATGTTGAATAACCGATTTCTATCTTTGTCGCACGACATATATGATGTCGTTGACTTCCTTTCTCCATAGTCGCAAATTTGGTTTCCCAATCCACAATTTGGTTTTTTATCATCATACCACCTAGGAATATTAATTCATATAGGAATTACTAGGTAATCCACTATAGGATAACCAGTTACTATGTAGTCCAGCACCAGAAAACAATTACTCGATCGTTGGTCCAAAAACATGTTTTTGGACCATATTTTTTATTCTTTCGTCCAGCACACGTGCGGCTGAAACCAAACCGTATTTTGCATATACCAAACGTACCCTTCTGCAACTGTACATAACCAGGAAATCAAATTCCATCTCTATTTCTTTCTTTTATTCTTTCTTTATCTCATAACGAGTCTCTCGCTTCTCTGCTGCTGCATTTTTGTGTCTCTCGGTCTCTGCTTCTGGTAGTGTCTTTCAATTAGGTTCATCTCAGATTCTAATTAGGTTTTTCTCATATTCGAACAAGATATTTACTATAATCATCTTTCTCTGCTGATGTTCTATTTTTTTCTTGAAATCATGATGAATAATTAGATTTATTCTAATCCGATTTCTATCAGAATAATTGTATATGATGTACATTGTTAAATTTCTTTATCATTTCAGTGTACGATGATTTACATTGTTCAATTCAGTTTCCGTTCATTTTTAAGTATTTTTTGTGATTCTTGTGTCTTTCAATTAGGTTTATCTCAGTTTTGAATTAGGTTTATCTCAGATTCGAACATGGTATTTACTATAATCATCTTTCTCTGCTGCTGCTCTATTACTTTCTTGTAATCTGATTTTTTTTTTATATTTTGCGATATGTTTGTTCATTAGACAGATTGTGTAGTAATTTTGTTTTTCTTTTGATATAGTTGTAGTTCATTAGCCTGTTTTTTTTTATATGATCATGTGTCTCAAAATATATGGAACATATTCATTCATAGACACGGTACATATTGATATGTAGTACAATGTATGTTATTTATACTACATTACATACCAATACGTACTGCATATAGCATGCTCTTTTTCATCCTGCAGTACATGTCAATACATATCAAAATGCGTAACGCATATCCATTCAGAGAATCAGTACATGTTAATACGTACAACATAGAACATGTCAATACATATCGAAATGATATAACACATATCCATTCATAGACTCTTTTTTAGACTGTAGTACATGTCAATACATATCGAAATGTATATGACATATACATTCACAGACTCAGTACATATCATTTCATTTCGTATCATATCAATATGTATATTACCAATATTTATTTTGGGGGTGGGGGTGGGGGTGGGGGGGGTGTTAATATTTAGATCGTTTTTTACAAGATCAAAATGTCTGACGTTGCTCGCGATTCATATATTGCTTGATACTCTCATGTATATCACAAGAAATACCATTTTGGATATTTGGCTACATCGTCTTCGACTTTAGAGGATTTGAAATTGGCCATCTGTAATACGTGGAGCTGGTTGAGTCCATAGACTATTGTCATTAACTATGTCCAGAATGAAGTGATAGTTCATATTCTTGCCGACATATCGCTCCAAAGTCTTTCTGCATTACATTTTGCAAAGAAATCGCCTTTCTTTGACTTGCAGGTGGATGTTATTTTAGCTGGCGGATCTATTTCTTCTAAGTGTATGGATGTTGACAGAAATGAAGACTTAGTTGTGACTGCAAAAAAAAGTTATTTGAAAGATGGTAAAGAGGTTCCAAATGTGCTTTTTTCAGATGGTTGGGAGAACATCTTTGAGTATACAAAATAATTATTATATGGTTGTGTTGATACTGTACGTATAGCTTGAAAAAAAAATTGCATGAGAACTGGGTATAAGGTACATAAGTTGAATAATGACCTTGAGAGATTCACCGACGTATGAAATGAGAAAAATTATGCATAGAAGATTCATACAACTGCCATTAGTAGTTCTATTGATGTTTTTAAGATAAAGGAATATGTGGGGAGGCACACCTGTGGTGGTGGTTATATGTTAAAGAATCCAAAAGTTTCAAGAAAGCTTATGAACAATTTAATTCATGAGCGTTTCAGGCACAACCCTATCATAAAGCCAGCAAAGATTTTAGAACTTTTTAAAGTTGGGGGAGGGATCAACATAAAGTATCACCACGCGTATCATGCACCTGAGTTGTCACATAAACAGATTTTTGGAGATGATGTCAAGTCGTATACTGATCTTGCATGGTGGGTGAATGCAGTTAGGGAAACAAACCCCGGGTCATATATTGATTTCTATTACAATAATGCAACAAAGAGATTCAATAGACTTTTTATTTGCTCTGAAGCTTGTATAGAGGGCAATAGATTTTGTCGTCAGATGATATTCTGTGATTGTACATTTCTTACTGGAACTTTTAGAGGAGTTCTCATGGAGGCAACATGTCTTAATGGCAATCAAGGAACCAATTTTTTTCTTTCTTCATATGTTTTTTTTTTCAAATGGCGTCAACATGTCTTAATATGCATTGTCTATTTATGTAACAATATAAGGACATATAACTAGTATTGTATATGCTTTAAAAAAATAGTAGAATAGAACAAGGAATACATGTTGATATGTAGTGTCTAGTAGTTAGATTACTAATTTACTACAATACTGAGTATGAGGTAAACCATACTGCATGTCAATATGTAGTATCAGCTTTTCACATACTCAAGCAGTTTATTATTATTTTCCTTTTAGCATAAAAAAAGATTACATGTTGATATGTACTGGTTGTTTTTCCTTTTAGCAGTTTCTTAACATAACTAACAATTCCTTTTGCAGGTTTTTATCCTATCGCATATGCATCAGTTTCTGCATAAAATAATGACAATTGGGAATTATTTTTCAAGAATCTGAAGGAAGCTTCAGATGATGATCGCCCTATCACTTTTATGACTGACCGAAATATATTCCCAAAGTGTTCCCTAATTCTCATCATAGATATTGCTACTTTCACTTTGGACAAAACTTACCTATCGCAAAGTCTGACGAAAAGTATAAAGAAGTGACTGATTCTTTCCAAAAGGCAACGTATGTACTTTCTCCTGCAAGATACGAGGAAGCTCTTCAAGAAATGGTTAATTTGGGAAGGCCTTGGGTTGCTGACTACTATCGCAATATTCCAAGGGAAAAGTGGTCCAGTGCTTTCCTTAAGGGATATAGGCATGGTCAAACTTCTTCAAGAGTTGCCGAATCGTTTAATAATTATATTAACCGTGAGAAGAATTTACATGCATGTGCGTCTTTGACAAGGTCAGTTTTGTATCAGTTTCCTTTGTCATAGTACAAGATTATATGTATTGTTAAGATTTTATTAGTTTCTTTATAACAATACAAGCATGTACGTTATGTTTTAAGCATGCTCCACTAATCTCCGTATAATGTAGTCTAATAGACTTGTTGTTTCCTTTTCGTGTAGGCTACATATAATGGAGTTGATGTCAGAACATCGCAAAGAGAGTGTCTTTATGAACCCCGAACTAATAACCCATGTGTATCAAGCCTTGCTTGAACTACACATTCAAATTGGTCGTCCCTGAAATGTTAGCCAATCACATGCTAACATCTTTGAAGTGCATTATCCATGGTTAGGATTTACCCCTAATCTATCATCTGAATTTTAGTTATTTTTTTTCTTTTAAGTAACATGCTCTGTGATATGATATCCACCAAACTAGTATCTTAGGTGTTCAGCAGATAACATATCAATATGTACTATGTAGATATTCGGTTGATAATATGGTGTGTTTTGTGTGTGCATGTCTCATATGGTAGATCTAGAGAACAAAACTTGTACTTGCCAACGATGGCACGTGTATGGTTTTCCATGCTCACACGCTACTGCAGCTATTGCTAGATCTGGATTGTTTTTAAGGAATAATATATTGTGTACATATTGTTCTGTAGTCGAGTAATGTGAATCTATGAATTGATAGATTTTTATCCCAATGGAGGTCAAAACCTGATTTTCAATTTTTCTCACGGGCCTGATGAGTATGACGTAGACGATATCGTTCTCCAACAAGATGTAATTAGGGATCCACCAGGAAGGAAAAAGGGAAAGCGTATTAAAACTACATGGAAGAATAGTAAAACATTTGTTAAGTGGTCAAACAGTAACTTGAAAACTCATCACAAAAAGGCAACATGCACTCTTATCCATCAGTATGAAGTTTTTGAAGAATAATTTGTTACAGGTAAGTGTTTCAAGCAGTACATATTAAAAATATGTCTTGGGTTAGGATGATACAGTACAATGGATTTTTAGTAAGTAATGTTGATTTCTCTTTTCTTTTATCACAGGCTTGAACGTGCAACAAAATTTGAAATACAGTATACCGATGATGTTGCCATTCTTTCCACCAGTTATTATTTGAAGAGCTCACCACGAAAAGTCTACTTTGCAATGTTTTGATTCGTCGGTACCAACTGAATTTGTTTATGAACAGTTTCTTTACAGTACAAACATTATAAGTGTATGAATATACTGTTTCTGAGAACTTCTTTGGTTTTCCAATATGTAGTGATATTGATCTTTCGAATAATGAAATATGGCGTTTCCCCCTCGTTATTAGTAATATTTTTATAGTAGTGTAAATATGTAAAATCATTTATGTAATGTCAGTATCTATCACAACATGCAGTAGTACATACTGATATTACATTTCAGTATTGTAGCTGTTTATAGGTGAAAATAATTTCTACTGATTTCGGTAATTGCATGTGTGAAGGTGAGAAACAATTTAAACCCAAAATAATGTACTGCAAGGGAGTACTTTAGATTCGAGAGATAAATCTGTACAAGTCCGGCCTAAACCAAGAAATGGTCGTTCCAGACTTGCTTCGGTCACAAAGTGGAGGAGAAGGTTTGGTTTAGGGAGGGAAGCGAAGAGAGTGTTGAGGCTAGAATAATTATGGAAGAGTAGTACTTGACTTGTATCAGAAGGTAAGAGCTTTACGAAAGCTAGCAAGAGTTTCCTTTCTGAGTGTTATGTTTTATCCTGACAAATAACTTGTGTTCTGGTGGAAATATGTAAGCGTATTTATACAAGTCAAATAAGAAACGTACTCTGGCCTCATAATAAAATAAAATGGATAAGTTAAATGGGAAAAGGTGATAACGCCTAGTATTGATGGTATTTGATGGAATTGATGTCCCATAATGAAAGAGCGTTTCACCGTTGCTTCTTGCATTTACTAAACGTCGTATTCTTATTGCACTATCATGAAACGGGCATTTGTGTATGCCACACGCTATAGACCACCAAACCAAAACCCTAATGAGCATCCCCCAGATTGTGTTGATGTCTCGAATGTTTTTGGAAAACATGTAGCATGTTGTTGTGGCTTGGAAAGTCAATCTCGGGAAACTTGCTAGCCTGGTGACCTTCGACGGTCGAGATTTTTCATCTTGAGAGGAAGGTAAACCGCTGATCATTGCATGCCTTCGCTTTGGCAGTGAGGGAGAACATGGTGGCGCGATTAGGTTGGCATGCCATTGGCATGGCCAAACTTAGGTTTTCGGGCCCAAGGTTACCATGTGTTGTCTGGTAACCTTGGATGGCTAGGATTTTATCCAAGGATTGAAGGGAAACCGCTGATTATTACATGCCTTCATTTTGGTCGCTGCGTAGGGGAGGCCAGTAAGGTGGTGCCGCTAGGGCCAAGGAAAGGGTGTTTGGGTTGGCGTGGTGTGACTAGCATAGCTAGGGCCAAGACAGAGTGTGTTTGGAATGGCGCGGATAGCTTGCGCTAGGTGCGGTTTTGGCTTGGAATGTGGGGCCAAGGTTTTCCATAGGTGCATGGCATGGCTAGGGACAAGGCAAGGGCGTTTGGCTTGGCATGTGGGGCCAAGGGTTTGCCTTGGGCGTATGGCGTGGCTAGGTCCAAGGCAAGGGCGTTTGGCTTGGCATGTGGGGCCAAGGGTTTTCCTTGGGCGTATGGCATGGCTAGATTTGGCTAGGTACGCGACCAAGCTAGGGTTTTAGGGCAAAGGTTGTGTGGTGACCTTAGACGGACAGGATTTGCTCCAAGGATTGAAGGGAAACCGTTGATTGTTGCACGCCTTCACTATGGCAGCCGCGTGGGGAAGGCCAGCATGGTGGCGCGGCATGGTGGGCCATGGAGAGATGCATTTGGCATGGCGCGGCTAGCTTGTCTAAGTTTGGTTAGGCTTGGCACGTGGGTCCAAGGGTTTTCCATGGGCGCATGGCATCACTAGGGCCAAGGTATGAGCATTTGGCTTGGCGTGGTGTGACTAGCATAGCTAGGGCCAAGGCAGAGTGCGTTTGGCATGGCGCGTTTAGCTTGGGGTAAGTGTGGTTTTGGCTTGGCATGTGGGTCCAAGGGTTTTCCATAGGCGCATGGCGTGGCTAGGGACAAGGCAAGAGCGCTTGGCTTGGCATGTGGGGCCAAGGGTTTGCCTTGGGCATATGGCGTGGCTAGCTTTGGCTAGGTGCGTGGCCAAGCTAGGGTTTTGGGCCAAAGGTCGTGAGGTTACCTTAGACGGCCAGGATTTACTCCTGGGATTGAAGGGAAATCGTTGATTGTTGCACGCCTTCACTTTGGCAGTCGCGTGGGGAAGGCCAGCATGGTGGCGCGGCATTAGGGGCCATGGAGAGATGTGTTTGGCATGGCACGGTCGGTGTGGCTGTCATGTTTTTCCATTGGCACGGAGGTGCGGCTAGCATTGTTGGCATGCACTGGCGCGTTCGGTGTGGCTGACATGATTTTCCATTGGCACAGAGGTGCGGCTAGCATGGTTGGCATGCTTTGGCGCGGTTGGTGTGGATGGCATGATTTTCCATTGGCACAGAGGTGCGTCTAGCATGGTTGGCATGATTTGGCGCGGTTGGTGTGATTTTCCATTGGCACAGAGGTGCGGCTAGCATGGTTGGCATGCTTTGGCGCGGTTGGTATGGCTGGCATGATTTGCCATTGGCACAGAGGTGCGGCTAGCATGGTTGGCATGTTTTGGCGCGGATGGTGTGGCTGGCATGATTTTCCATTGGCACAGAGGTGCGTCTAGGATGGTTGGCATGCTTTGGCGTGGTTGTTGTGGTTGACATGATTTTCCATTGGCACAGAGGTGAGGCTAGCATGGTTGACATGCTTTGGCGCGGTTGGTGTGGCTAGCATGATTTTCCATTGGCACAGAGATGCTGCTAGCATGGTTGGCATGCTTTAGCTTGGTTGGTATGGCTGACATGATTTGTCTTTGGCACAGAGGTGCGACTAGCATTGTTGGCATGCTTTGGCGCGGTCGGTGTGGCTAACATGATTTTCCGTTGGTACAGAGGTGTGGCTAGCATGGTTGGCATGCTTTGTCACGGTTGGTGTAGCTGGCATGATTTTCTATTGGCACACATGGGAATTTGGGTTTGTATTGTCGTAACCCTAATTTGAAAAAGATACCCCGGTAATTATTAGAGACACATTAAAGGTTTCCGTAAATGTGCCTAGTAAATGCTTGTTACTTTAAATGTTGTGACATCACTGTCTGCTAGGGTTTAGTGTTTTACGATTTTAACCCTAAGCTAAAAACCACCATCAACAGTAGCGTAAGCATCTTCTACTAGATATTGATATGTAGTAGTATACTGACAGTCAGTATTGTGGCGTAACCATCTTCCACTACATACTGACATTTCAATCATGAAAAGAAAATTTAAACCATTACATAAGATTAAGTTTAAAAAAAAATTCCTCCAGTATTGTATCGTAACCATCTTCATGGTTTTCCATCTGATTCACCATCTACAGGGGTCGAGGGGGCAGCGCCCCCTCATATTACCAATGCAAAAATCTTTATTTCTTCCCTTTTCATATAGTTTTGTTGAATCAGGATAAACTACAACTATTTTTGAACATTAAAAGATATGTTTAGCCAACATAAAAGGAAAAACAATATTTAAACTCATGAAATGTGACCAAAACTGAATCAAATTAATCCTAAAAAAGGTAAATATCAATATGTATTGTTTTGTAAATTTGCTAAAATGGAAATGATAAAATAAAGCAATATTTAGATGCTTATCAATATGTTATGTCATACTACTTTTAAGCAATTATGACTCTCTTTTTTCAGTTTCCAACGGATTTCTGGTGGAGATGCGGTCAATAATTTGCACGCTAAATAGACCATTTTGTTCCAGATCTTGAATTGCACTTGCTTGTCATCTCCCAAACTTACTCCCACATATTTTATTTTTGACTTCATCTTCATAAAGTGCATCACATATATTAGGAAGTCCGGTGATTTTACTTGTTGAGGTACTTCACACTCATTGACTAGTACGTCCTTCAATATTTATTTTTCATTCTACACCAAGTATATGTTGATAGGTTTGAACATGCAATCAACCATTTTTGTGGCGTTTGGATAACATGTTTCTCCCCAAACTTTCACAGAAGAATTGTGGTGGTTGAACACCATTTTTTTGCATTCATACTCAAGTAGTGTCTAATGAAGGTTGGAATGACATATTGGTATAAGAATCTTCTGGATATTTTTATCCATCTTCAATATTGGTTTGTAAACATAATTTTCTACTCCTCCTTCGATTTTATCCGGGAACTCAACATTGACCTGAAAACATGGATTACTTGAACAGTCATATCAAATCATGATTATGCAATATAGATACGTAGTGTACTTATTCCTACATAAAACACAACAACATTGCAAGTACCTATTCCTACATAGTTTAACATGAATATGTGGTGTGGTAAATATTCACCGTAAGATAACAACTTACCCAAGAGGACGGATCTAGATGCAAGACAGGTAAGTATTTTCTGTCAATTTCGTGCTTCAGATGGTCTTTCTGAAACTTGTTGTTAAACTTGTATTATGCGTAGTTGAGAAGATCTTGCTCTAAAAAATTGTTATGTACCAAGTCCTTAACTGTAGATCCACTAACAAAAAGACCACCTTCTCCCGTTATCCAAGCAATTGAGCTGGAAATAACGACGTAATAGTTAGTATTCTTGTGTAACATAACATATTGATATGTACCCAAGCATAATATACCAATATGTATGGGTATTGCTTACATATCAAAAGTACATATCAATATGTAGTATATATGAATATCAATTAATTTTTTTGATGTCAATATGTATTGCTTACTACGAATATAACTATACACGAAAAATACTAACAATATGACTCTACGAATCAATTTATGTCCGTGTAGATGTTCCAAAGTACTAAAAATAATAGTTCCAATTAAGAACTCACCTTAAAAAGTCTGCATTATCAAAGAATGTGGAAAGGATAGTCTTCTTATCTTCTTCCGATATGTACCCAAGTATTTATAGAATGGAAATCTATTCAGTTTCAGGAACACATTGCCAATGTAAGCTTTTTGTTCTTCTTTGGTTTGATAATTAGTGGTATTGCTTATGTTGCTCCATCTTTTGGCTTCTTAGGTTCTTTATAAGATGCAGAGAACTTGCTTCCACTTTCGTAAATGCCATCTTTCTTTTTTGCAGGATGGGAACGAGTAATGGGTATGGTAGGTGTGTACTGCTCCTAACTGACGCACTTTTTGTACACTACTACCCTTTTTTGTTTCTGGCTTGGGGCAACTGGTTCCTGCATTTTTTATCAACATATAAAATATGTAATGTAAAAAAACAACGTAACTGCTTACTCAAGAATAAAACCAAGTATTTCTGAAACTATGTATGCAGAAATTAACATTCAGTACAGATCATTTCACCCGTGATGGAACCCTCCAAAGTATCTTGTGATGAAAATTCCAAAGTATCTTCATCTTCCGATGGGATGGGTTCTTGTTGCTTAGATGTAACTTCACCTGCATCTTCATATTTCGATTCACTGGGTTTTTGTTGCTCAGTTGTGTGTTATGTACATTCTATATTTTTCAAATCTCTTCCAAGTAACTTTTCAAAATGTTTTCGTAAGTCAATACCAAAATTACCAAGGTTTTGATCAGTACCACTATCTGTAAGAAGGTATGAATACTCTTCGACGTAAACTCCAATGTCGGAGTTTTCCAAGTATAACTAATCTCCGATAGAGAGCTGTTTGATATTTTCCAAACTTGACATCTCAGTAAACAAAGGTACATCCATGAGTAGAAAACTATCCACCGCCGATTCAACGTTACCGTCTTCATATTTCTGGGACATAACTTCAACTGAGGCCATTGTTTCTTGTATAGTTGTTATTAACTCCTTTGCTGCTACCTGCTTAACTTCAAGTGGATCAGTCTGCAAAAACAAATTAAAACTATCAATATAAAGCTACTCACATATCAATATGTATTTCTATGTAACAGTACATACCACTATGTAGTGGTAGATATGATCTTATACTATACAAGAAATACATATTGATATGTATTTCTGAGGTTAAATGATTTTACTTAGACTACATACTGATATGCTACTTACTTGCATGTTTTTTTTCTTTCTATTTTTCTCTTGTATGTATTTGACTTTTTGCTCCAAATTAGATGTAGCCCAGCTTCTAACCTCAGAAAGCTGAACTTCAACATCACGAAACTTCAATATTGTAGGTGTTGTTGTGAAAAGAACTTTAGAGGTGGCATTAATATTTGTTTGATATTTCGGAGAAACTGGCATTTTGAATTTAACTGTTGGGTCAACATCCAAATCTTCGTTGGGCTTGGTTTACGTTTATGTACATCCCAAGATAACATAATCTTCATGGATGGCTTCTCTTTGCAAAGGGAAAGATTTCAAGTGAATTTCCTGCAACATGAGTACAAGCTTTTAAGCATCAACCGTTGCACCATCTTGCTGCATTATGTTCACTTCGCTCCATTTATAATATACTATACTCCTCAAATCATCGTATTTCGACTTCCAATCCTCCACCCCCCCCCCCTCAACTTCTGAGTCATCTTCTTTCTCTTCTTCCGTTGGACTTCCATTTTCTTCTTATTTCTCTTCTTCCGATTCAGATTTGTCATATTCTTCAATGGGAGTTTTAGTATTTTCTTCCTCTCCAATCCTTTTTGAGATACGATTAAGATTTTTTTCTTCATGGTTTTTGTGCCCGTCTTTGAATTCATCATCGAACTTTACAAATCAAGAATGTAAAAAGCAACTACATATTAGATATTACCAACAGAAATATATTTGTTTTCTATCACAACTACATGTAGTTTCGAATACCAATATGTAGTTTTAGGTATATATCACTTCATATTTATATGTATCACCACATGTTCAATACTAATAACTACATATTGGCACAACAAAGTAACACAATGCAAAATATCACTACATATTGAATATAAATATGTATCACTACATTTTTAGTTAAAAAGTAACACAATGTCAATTTCGACAAAATATGTACTGCAAGTTTACCTCATACTCAGAAATATCAATATCCTTTAGGAACTCATTACATATCTTCTTATGATTCCATCTAGCAACTCTTGGCACATACATTCCTTCAGGTTCTATCACTACATGCTCTGGTTCCACCAAATGGGTATGCTCCGCATACCAAGGCTGTAAGTATTGATATGCAGTGTTAGATATACTATCAAAATGTATAAAACACACAAAATAAAAGAGTTTAAAGTAAAAAAATCTTACCAACAAATAAGCAGCACAACTAGTAGTGTGTTCTACGGTTTCCTCGTTTTGATTCAGCTCTCGCTCTAAGTAAGAATGAATAAGGTCAAGCCATGAAATATTCTTGGTGTTCTCAAGATCATCAATGAAACCAATATATTTTTCAGTCAAAGCATTTGCATCCTTTGTTGAGAAAAATAATGAAGTGCACATACATAAGCAGATAAGCCTAACAAGATCTTCGGTATCTTCCTCAAATTCTTGAGAATCTTTATGTGATTGATCACCCACACTTTGCAGAGAATCTTCACCAGATTGTACATTAATTGGTGTTCTTTTAATGATTTTCAAGATTTCCTTCTCAATCATTGGCCTAGTCACTTTATCACCACTTTGCAATGCATCAGGAAAAATCCTTTTGAAGAATGTAGTTTCACGCCATCCACTTTTAAATGTAAGACTTAAATCTTGATATTCTCTATTTGGCATTCTTAGCATCCTATAAATAATTGCCATTTCTTCTGGTGTTGATATCATCTCATGCGTTGTGTCGTGCCTTACAAAGTTAAATGTAAGCTTGTTTGGATCTCGACCTCTCTTGTAACAGCGTCACATTTTGGTGATTGCATCTTCAATCTTCAACCAATGTTCTAATCAAAACTTGTGTGCTATAAAATTAGGAAAAGGTTCCTATATGATTCTTCAGTAATCAGATACAACTGCAAGTTACTCAACTTAATTAAGATTTTATGTGATCTTAATCTTCTTCACAAGCCCATACAAGCCCTTGAAACCGGATCGTTATAAACTTCATGGTTTTCTAGATGCTTTCTTATGCTTATTACCACCTAAATAATAACAAGTATCTAATACCATTAATATGTAATTTTGTTAAACATATTGATATGTAGTTGTAACATCAATATGTATTTATAATATCAAAACCTAATTTATTGAACATATTGATGTATAGTTATAATATCTACTATGTATTTAAAACAACTACATGTTGATATGGTACATATTAGATACCACTACATACTGGTATTATAACTACATATCAATATGTGAACGTTAAATGATACTTATAATATCTACTACATATTTTATGTGGTAATATGTAGTTGTAATAGCTAAGAATATGAATATCTTTGTAGTTATAACAGCTAAGAAATGTACCTTCTTTCAGCGGTACATTTTTTTCTTCCGATTTGCTTTTCGTGAAGCAGTATCAGCTTTTCCCTCCCTTCTTACTTTTGGTGAAGGAGTAGCAGCTTTCAAGACAATTGTTTTCTTCCGCTTTGCTTTTGGTGAAGGAGTATCAGCTTTTTTCGCCTTTTTCTCTTTTGTGGCGGAGCTGCTATTTTTATTTTATTTTGTTTTTGTTGTTGGTCCATTAGAATTATAAGTATTTGATAGTAGAATACTACCTACATGCACAAGTTACCTAAAATGTGATTAAGAAAAATATTGATACTCATATGTACAAGTTACCTACGTATCTAAATAGGAATATGTATTCACTACATATGAACATGTATCACCATTTACGGGGGTCAAGGGGAAGCGCCCCCTTGTTATTAAGAATTACTAACTAGTACAAAACATAACAGAATTTCCACTGCATCCCTAGATAGATAAACAAGATGTATTGCTTTTGTATCAATAAGCACATCTTTAGATATTGAAATTATATCCAAACACTACATATTGTTATGTAGTTTTGTGTATACCACTATGCACAACTATTGATAGCATCTATAGTTTATCTAACACTACATATTGATAGTATATCTTCCATTACATATCGGTATGTAGTTTGTGCATACCAATATGTAGGCATAAAAAACAACATTTGGATATGTAAGTGTTGAATGAAAAACGTGTAGTACATACAAATATGTGGTGGTGGTTAGAAGTTTACCTTTTTTTGGTGTTGCTGGTGGAGTACTTCTTGTCGTTGGTGAATTAGCAGCAGGTTTTTGTACGTTTTTTTCTATTGGTGAATCATCAACAGTTTTTCTTCTTCTTTTTGATGGTGAAGGACTTTATACTTTAATTTCTCCTGTAATTTTTTGTTTAATTTTTCGATTAACCATTTTTTCTCTTCAACGAAAAACAGATCTGGTTTTGGTTTTGATTTTGTTTTTCGATTTGAAAATGATTATTGCGATCAAATTGACCTAGACCTAGATTTTGATTAAGTTTTTCGATCTAGTTTTGGGGATTTTTGTTTTCTTTGAAGAAGATTGAAAAACTAACGAAGAAGAAGAATGAAAACTGAAAAAAAAAAGGTCGAAGAAAACAAGAAGAAACACGCATTATTTTATTCTCTGCGTTTTCAGGCATTGACTGACAAGCGTGTTGTTAGGGTTAGCTTAGTAATTTTACTATATTCAAATGTTTTTTGGAACAACGATTAAATGTTATATCCCGCTGGACTAGTAGTTAACCAGGGTCGGGTTTTGTGGAATAAACAACAAAATTCTCTTAATTCATATCATCTAGAATGTTAATTTAGTGCAGCCCAAAAATGCGGCGCTTAAACAAGCCTGTAAAAATGGAGAGAATAGATCCCGTATCCTCATCCAATGAAGGAAAATTCCAACCACGGATAATATCATAATGGGCTCACAAATAGATCCGAATTTGGTTTCCCTATATAAACAAGCAGGAATGTTATAAACACCCCTACTATCCCTAGGTCTTCAATAATTCCATTATGGAACTTTACAAATACCCCTCATGGCATAATTGAAATTAAAAAAAAAACATAATTGTCATGATTCCATATTTAGCCCTCCTCTCCCACTTTCGTTCTTCTTCACCTCTTAATGGGAGAAAAATCTAATGAATCTTATCGCTTCCACCGCCATCTCCATCGCTCCCACCACCACCACAATCTGTACCACCACCTCTATCGCTTCCTTTGTTTGATTTGTGTTCTATCATGTTTTGCGTACTATGATTCTTCAGCGAGATCCATCGACAACATCTGTTCATGAAGATTTCCGAATTGATGGAGAAAAGTCGATGAAAATCATCAACAACAACTGAAAACGAAGATTAGTCAACAAAAAAGGAATCGAAAGATAAGTATGATATCTCCTTATCATTCTATCCCAATCGATTAACTTATCCATCTTGTTTTTTGTTTTACTGGTAGCCTAATAACTTTCGTTTCATCTCAGTTTTCGTTTCTGATTCATAATAGGAGTTTAAATTTACATTAATCTCATCTTAATCTCGCTTATGAGCTAAAAAATTTGAATTTTTTTACCGAACTTTTTATAGTGAAATTCGAGTATAATCTCAATAAGTAACTAGGATCAAAAAATGTAAAAGAAGATTTGAACTCAAGTTACCTTAATCTCTATTACCCATAGAATCGATTTGAATTTCATGAACTTTTAATTTTGGATCTCATTCATACGTATCTGATCAATGAAACTTGTTTTAGTTTGAAATATGATTGATTACCAGACATGAAGTATGTAGCTAATTCAAAGTTTTGACTGTTAATTGTAGGATGTTGTAGCAATTAACTAGTAGCTTTTGCTTTTAGCAACAGATGAAACTTATCATTGGATGTGTTGGTGGTGTCTTTTTATTGTAGTAGTGAGGGTGGTGTTGGTGTTGCAGTGTTGTTGTTTCTATAGAGATGGTGATATAATTCACGGACAAAAGATGGAGAAAGGTTGGCTAAACCAGGCTTGTAACCCCAAAAGATCTCAAGTTGTTATTATTGCTGTGATACATGAAAATGCTGCCAATACTATTCCATATCCATTTTAAAGGTATGGTGCTTCAGTATTAACTTCCATGGTAGAAAGATCTCTGGACTTCAGTTTTTATGGGATCAAATACTGTTGTTGATCCCATCAACTATTGTTGTTGACGCCATTTTTTATGGATCAACTACTGTTGACAACATTTTTTTGGGGATGAACTACTAACTCTTATTTTTGACAAGATTTCCTTGGATTAGTATAGTCATGTTTGTCGTTTAAATCATGTTTGCTAAAAAAATGAGCTTAATTTCTTGTTGGTTAGTGTTTGTATATTGTTGTTTGACTGATGGTATTGGTTATGTATTTGGATTTTATGGATGTAAAGTTCTTCGAATGTTGAATTTGTGGTGCAATGGTAGCATGACTGACTCCACGTCAGATTATGCGTGTTCGACTCACGCCAAGTTCACTCATTCCTATATGTCATTTTGTTTTTTTTGAATCATAGATGATTGTTGCAGAAATTTTTGTTACTCTTGTGTTTCTTAAGGATATGCCAGTTTGCAGGTTCCAGGTTTATTGGTTTTTACAGTAAACAAACTCGTATAAATGTTGTCAACTCTAACTGTTGATCTCATTTTTTGTGGATCAACTTCCATTGTTGATCCCACTTAATGGGATCAACTTCAAATGTTGATCCCACTTAAAGGGATCAACTTTGGTTGATGACACTATAATGTGGAAACATTGTTCTTATGTTCCACCTTTTTGTATCAACTTTGGTTGTTGACTCCATTCACTGGGATCAACTTCGATTGTTGACGCAAAAAGAAAACTGAATATTAGTTAGTAAAGTTATTTTTGAACTTTTGATTTTTGGATCAACTTCAGTTGTTGACACATAATTTTGATGGCGGTGGTGGCGACATTAGCGGTGACAACTTCTTCAATTATGGTGGTGGTGGCGGTGGTGGTGGTGGAATATTAATGGTGGTGGTGGAATGTTGATGGTGTTTGTAGTTAGTAAATGGTGGTGGTGGTGGAGTGTTGGGGGCGGCATTGTTGGTGGTGGTGGAATGGTAGTGGCGGTTGTCAAGTATTAGAGAAAGAAATTTATTAAGGGATAAGGTTTTAAATAAAAAATAATATTATAAGTGAGGGTATTAAGGTAATCTAGTTTTTAATGAATATGGTTTTTAAATGATAGGGTATATTTATTGTTGTGTAAGGGTATATTTGTTGGGTGTCAAAACAAAGGGTATTTAATTAATATACCCTTAGAAGTGCATCTAACGGATAAAATTTACCATGTCACTAATGTTCCATTAACTCTTTATAATAAATATTTATTAATTTGCCATGATAAATGTTAGATTAAAAAAATAAAAAAATTATTCTATTAATGATGTAATAAATATATTTTTCTTAACTAATACTTAGGATTAGTTTGGTATTGCCATGAGTTTTACAAAAGTGCTTTTCCAATGTGCATTATTGTGCCGAGCATTGTAAAAAAGTAATTGAACGTTTGCAAAATATAAACTAAATCTAAAACTGATTTAAAAAGAGATCAAATTGGTGTGAGAAATATATCAGGTTTAACTACTATTGTTGTAGCAAATGACAAAAACAGACATATCTCTGAATACTGATTTATTCTAGGGAGGAGATAAATCAATGGTCGTAGTTTGTTCAACTTAAAAACATTATGAATGTTTTATTAATTAGTGTCTCATTAATCGATCATAATAAATAATTCATTAAATTTTCATTATGAATGTCCTCTTAATTAATCTAATAAATATGTATTTCAATTAATATATAATTTTAATAAAAAATATATTAATAAAAATTAGTGGTGGTAGTGTAAGAAGTAATGGCTGATAGAAGCGGTGGTGGTTGGAAGAAATAGTGGCGATGGGTGGTTTATGGTTGGGTGTGTTGGAGAATAGTCGTGGACAGTATTAGTTCTGTATATTTAAAACACGGGTAACATTGTATTGTAAAAGATGTAGTTGGTTGTTTTTAACAAGATTGATATAAACAGATACCATATTTTAAGAATGATACCATACTATTTAGGAAAAATAATCATAACTGCTGGATCACCTAAACAGTACCTCTGCTACCTTTAGTACCCAATTGTATAAATCACGGTTCTAAATGTTAAAATAAAATTGATCGCAGTACAAAAGAGAATATATAACAATAAAAAAAGAGATATTTTGTAAAAGGGTCGTATGTTTATAGCCAAATTACGGTTTGGGTCGTAGAACATGCCTTTGATGCATTAGGGTCGTAGACTAAAGTTGACCGTCTGAATTTTTACCAAAATGCCCTTACAAAATATTTATATGACATTATACCCTAACCCAAGTTAAATACCTAACTAAGCTTATCATACATTTCATCGAACAGCTCAATGGCAATAAAGCTGATTCTAAGAGAAAGACCAGCAAGACTGCAAGAGAATAGGCTTAATAGGGAAATGCTAACCATTTTGCCGCAAGTTTGTGATGTATTCTCAATCTCACAAAATAACCTTCTGCAGTAGTCATTGATAATAATAATCCCCAATTTTCTCCTCCAACTGTAATTCAAGCCGAAGCCATTAAACCCATTTCTCAATCTTCATTCATTCCTAAACACATTCTTCAAACAGCACCAAGATACAGCTCTAATTAGGCGCCAAGATTCCTAAAGGTTGTTTATTAGTTGGTCCACTAGAAACTGGGAAAACACTTTCGGCTAGAGCTGTTGCTGGTGAAGCAGTGGTGTTCCATTTATTTCGTGTGCTGCTCGGAATTTGTTGAGTTCTTCGTTGGTGTTGGAGCATCTAGAGTTAGAGATTTGTTTGATAAGGAAAAGGAGAAAGCACCTGGTATTGTGTTTATTGATAAAATTGATATGGGTAGACAAAGAGGTGCTGGAATGGGTGGTGGAAATGATGAGAAAGAACAAACAATAAATCAACTTCCGAAGGAAATGGATGGATTTTCGGGGATTACCTGGAGTTATGCACATTTTCTTGCTGGTGTAAAATCAGCTCCAATCTGGCTCCATCGACTTATCGAAGTATGAAAAAAAAAGATGTTTGAAGGAAGAAAATGTAAAAGGATGGGACCAAAATTCAACGTTAGTCAACTAACGGTCAGGGGGTTTTGCAAATTAAAAAGTCAGCTAACACTTTTCTAACGGTCTCGGGTAGTCTACAACCCTAATGAATCAATGGCATGTTCTACAACTCAGGCCCTAATTTGGCTATAAACATATGACCTTTTAACAAAATATCTCATAAAAAATATAATGAAATAAATAAATTAATGACCTAGGTTTGTTCAATTAAAACTTTATACATGGTGTTTGTAATTCAAAATTAGAAGTACAAACAACTGCTAACGGGAGGTGGGCTGCGGTTATGGTGGAGAAAGAAATAGTATTATATGGTTTTGTGGTGGTGGCGGCGGAGGTTGTTGAGTATTAATAGACTATGTTAATTTCGTGTCGCCACAAAATGGGTAACATTATAAACTAAAAGATGTGGTTGATCGTCCTTAATGATAAAATAGTCTCGGTTAAAGTACATGATTTTTTTTTTAAACATTGACCATCACGTCATATATAATTACTAAAGGAAAATGGCACAAGTAAAAATCCATACACAAAAAATTACTTATTTTCGAGATCTATCGTTACGGTAAGGGTTGTACCCTAGCTAGATATACTTTTCTGTCTATTTGTTTGTACTGTATTATAAAACGAAGCTTCGCTAAGTTAGGAAAGATAAATACAGGTCCTGGTTTTTCCTCCCAATTGATTCACGACTGCGGTCCATTCTACTAATATACACTTTAATTGAGAGAAATTCACTACATATTCTATTCATCCCATCTCAAAAAACAAAATCAAAACAGAGAAATTTGATCAACTGAAAATAACAAACCTATCTTCCCATAAAAAGAACAATTCATTCTCTCACTCACATCCGTTAGGATGAATGGATTTTGAAACCTTTAATTCCTCACATTGGAGCAAACAAAAATCAGAAATAATATTAGGAAGGGGAGATAGATTGCAGAAAGAAAAGAAGAAGAAATAAAGACATAAATCCAAAAATATATTCCTGGTCAATCTTCTTTCCATGTTCTCTCAATCTTATTTCAACAAAACGTACATCTTGGACCAATCGAATTATTCCGAGGTAATAATATTTGAGAAAACCATTTCTTTTGACATCACTTCATGTATGAATTTTTTGGGTTTCTATCATTTTCTTGAATTTCATTTATTGTATATTTAGAACATGCAATTGGGGATATGAATAAGGGTGCACAGGAACCGAGCCGAACCGATGGACCGTCCCAGAACCGGTGGAACCGTACCTGTTTTTGTCCCGAACCGAGGAAGGGGGTATAGGTACCGGTCCAAAAATTGAGAACCGGCCTCTAGGGGTACATGTACACGGTCCTATGCATGTCCCGTACCGTACCGTCCCATTTGTACCGAGTAATAAAGGCCATTGGATTTAGGGGTTTAATCTGTGGTGGTATATATATAGAAAAATTAGTCCAAAGAGTATTTCGTTTTCTTTTTCTTCCTTATTCTTTGCAGCGCCTCTCCCTCTCTCTCTGAAGGAACACAGTTCCTCTGTTTGATTTAGATTTAGTGAACATGAATTGTAATACTCATAAAAGGCCACTCCTTCTCCTTCAGTATTACACATTGTAATCAATTTTCTCAAATCGACAGCTTAGTGCATTCGATACATTGGGTGGCTCCTTTGAATGATTTTATTTGATTGTTCTGTATTTGATGCAGTGGGTGGTTACTTTCAGCAACAAAGCTTGTGAATCCATTATTTTCATGTACTCTCTCCCATGTCTAATTGATCTTACCATTTTCCGGAAATGAAATCAGTCATGTAGTACCCAAAACTCTACAAATAGAACATTATCATTATCGTCTTAGTTAATGGAAAATCTGGAATGTTTTCCTGCTAAGTGTTTATACTAATTACTTCTGATGTTATTTTATTGGTCTTGGTTGAATGTTGTTTATTCTGATTTCAAACTTTTGTGAATAAATTCAATTCTGAAATTTTCTTAACTGATACATTCTGGACCGAGACTAGTACCGGAACCATCCCTGGTACCGCACTGGTCCTGAATGGTACCGGAACCGAGGTACAGGGTACAGGTACCGGTCCAAAAAATTGGAACCGAGGATAAGGAGGTACAGGTACTCGGTCTCGGCATGAACCGAGCCGAACCGTACCGTGTGCACCCTTAGATATGAAATAGTAATGTTACTATTCATACAGGCATGGTTTTCAAACGACGGAAATAAACAAATTCCATGCCGGTATGAACAGTAACATTACTATTCATATACCCCAATTAATCCTTCTATATTTAACTGAAGTATACATTTTGTAAGATAGCCTACTAAATTACAATAATGTCATGGTTGAATTTGGGTGTCTGTATTTTGTTATTAGCCATATTATGAAAATTAGGCTATCATAGGTCGCCGAGGTATTAATGTATTCACAAATTTTGGTCCAGAAAGGTGAGATTTTCTGAAGTACCAATTTTTTGTTTCTTTTCTTTAGACTTTAGTGTAAGTAGAATTTTGGATTCATCTTGATAGATACACTTAGTGAGAAACTACTAAAATTACTTAGATTACACGTTATAATTTAACAATCGACTGGCATTTACAATATATGTATATAGAACGCCCCGTTTTTTGGGCCTCCGTTCCAAAGTCCAGAAGAATTTGATTAGAAACAATTTTCACTAAATAATCTAATATAATTATACGTAATTTATATAACACCCGTGCCATAATGACACGGGTTAATAAATAATCTATTAATTATTGATTCACTACTTGCTCGTAATAAATGATATATTAATTTTTTCATTATAAAGTGTTCTATTAATTAAATTTTCACTATTTTATCATAATAAATGATATATTAATTTTTTTTTTCACTATAAATGTTCCCTTAATTAATTTAATAAATATGTAATTCCATTAATAAATAATTTTGGTAAAAATAAAAATGATACCAATAGACACTGGTGGCGGTAATAGGTGGTGGAAGCAGTGTCTTTCTTAAAAAGTGACGGAAGCAAAAATATTAGTGGTGGTCAGGGGCGTATCCAAGCCCAATTTTTGATCTTTTTTTTTATCATAAAATGGGCTATTAAGTGTATTTTTCACCAGTATCCAATTTCAAGAATTTTTTGTTCCCCTTCCTCAAAATCCTGGCTCTGCTACTGGTGGTAGTGCTGGAAGAAATAGTGGCAGTGAGTGGTGGTGGACAATATTAGTAATGTGTCATTATAACACGGATAGTTGGATAACATTGTATTGTGAAATATGCGGTTGTTTTTTTTTACCAAGATTGAAAAAGGCATGTACCATATATTTCAGGGATGATATCAAATCATATATGACAAATTGTTCATGACAGCTGGATCAACCAAATGGCACCCATGCTATCTTTGGTACCACATATCGTATAAATCATGGTTTTTAATTTTAATTTTTTTTTGATTGCAATACAAAAGAGAACGGAAAAAAAATGGGAGAAAATTAATTTTCGACTTAATTTTGTTCTATCTAAACCTCATATTTGGTGTTTGTGAAATTATAATTACTCCCAACAACCTACAGGGGGTAGGCGGTAGTGGTGGTAGCAGCGGCGGAGTCAGAAATTGACACTGAGAGGGCTATTTTTTATTTATTTTTTAATGAAACATGTAAATTTTGGTTGACTAAACCTTAAATATAGATGTGATAAGTACTATTTATAAAATGAAATTAAAGATTTACTGGGTAGTTTTGTGGTGAAAGAAATTGTATCATGTGATTTTGTGGTGGTGGCGCGTATTGGTGTGTAATAATAAACATGTAAATTTTGGCCCCTGATTGAAATTCCCATTATAAAGTGTAAAACGTGGTTGACCGTTTTAATGTTAACGTAAACTCTGATAAAACACATGAAAATTGAAAAAAAAAAACTTGAATCAATTGTCAGGTTATGTAATAACTGCAGACAAACGACATTAATTAAAATCAGAACATATGAAATTACTAATTATCGAGTCGTGGACTGCAGAGAAGAAATATCTATTGGTTTTTCCTTTACTTTTGTAATGATACAGAGGGTAAACTCGATAATTAATAATATTAAATTTAATATGAGGGAGGATCCCCTCACACTTTGATTCTTAAAGTATCTCACACTTTGGGCACTATCTTTTCTACAAAAACTAAACGGTAGCGTATTTGAAGTTAATATTTGGGGATATGTTCGTCTTACCAAGCTATACATACCCACGAAAAATGAGTAAATTCTGAAATATATAACTCTGTAATCTTCTACTTTGAAAATCAACCGTCGAAAACCAACGAATTTTCAATGGTAAAATTAAGATCGGTAGATGGTGGAGTTTAGTATTTTGGAATATGCTCATTTTTTGTGGATATGTAGAGATTTGCGAGACGGCATATTCCCAAAATATTAACTTCAAATACTCTGTCATTTAAGTTTTATTAAGAAAAATATCTTCCAAAGTATGATAGTGTGAATCTAAGAGTGTGAAGGGATCCTCCCTCATTTAATATCTAGATAAAAATATCCCCATGACGTTTCGACATGGCACTATATTATAGTTAAAAGACAAAAACCGCTACAACATAAGTTGATAAATTTTCGGGACACAATTAGTACGATATTAAAAATTAACCAACGTCAAGGCCCGTTCCGTTGTGGCACGGGTCAAGACCTAGTCATGTATATGTCAAGCATGTAATCAGGCACGTATGTTTAGCCTATAATCAGGCAATCACTTATATTATTTCCATTATTATTCATATTCTTGTAATCTCTGTAATTTTATAAATGATTATATCAATATAAATATGGATCACCTTGCCAGTTGAAGGCAAGGAAGATAATTTCTCTTCACTAAGATATTGCTTATTATGACGAAAAGGAACAAATAACAGAAGAGTTGATGGTGGTGAATGTATTTACGTTATCCGGGGTTGTGGTAGTAATTTCTAAAGGCATTTTCAATGTAATTTTCTTACTTTTTTTAATTCCTCATTTTTCAAGATTTTTGTCCATTGTAATTTGGCCGACTAGAAAATACTTGTCAAGCGATTTCCACGCGTTTCATGAACCAAATATCTGGTAGACCACATTTCATAATCTCATTTAAGATATTATTGACACCCGTTGGGGACCTTTGAGTGCAACAGCTTTATAATGAAGCATAATTTCTTGCTTGCCAGACTGATTATTAATCTAAAGCAAAAACGCCTCAATCAAACATCTCTTATTTTGGTCAATCTAAAGTAAAAACAAATACATGATTATACTAATTTAGGAGTACATAAGCCTGATTATATTAATTCAGGAGTACATAAGCCGGGTACTCCGAATAGATACACTCATACACAGAAAAAATCAAACAAACCGAAAAAGAAACAAATAAAACCAAACGCCACAATACCGACCGACAGAGGCTCACGCCACCGTCACAGATCCACGACAATTTTTATGGGCGGCATGTATAATAAAGAGTTGTGCATCCTCCTCCAATAATTACAATTTTTCTAGTACTTTTTTTTAGCGGACCAAGAATTTTTATGACCATCGAGTTGGATGATGCTGAAGGACACGGTGGTTAGAAGCATGAGTAAGTGAATTAACCATAAAGAATTATAATTCACGCATGAGTAGTAACAGAAGGACACAATGGTTAGAAGCATGAGTAAGTGAATTAACCTTAGAGAATTACAATTCACGCATGAGTAGTAACATTACTATATTTTAGTGTTGGTGTTACAATTTGAACTGTTCTCGACAGACCTGGAGTGCACCAACAACATCACAGTCCATATGTGTTATGAATTTAGTAATATAGATTTTACCTTCAGTAGGTAGTAAATGTGTATTTAAGCTTAAATAAGATCAGTAGGATCCTTCAAATTTATATTTTATTCTTCCTTTAGTGATTATTATTATTCCTCCATGGCAACTCTCCGTCTCTATGGATTCCTGTGAAAGTTAGAGGTTCTTATGGTACTTCATGTTGGAAAGCAATTGCCGGACAAGCGGACAAGATATCTCAACATTCATCTCTTGTGATCCAAAATGGTAACTTAATCTCTTTTTGGTATGATTTATGGTCTGGCAATCAACCTCTTAAGTTTGTATTTCCATCCTTGTTCAAGCTAAGTAGCAACAAAAATGACTCTCTTTTTTTCTTTCATTGTTGAACAAGATAATTTGAGCAGCTGGAATTTTCATTTCAAGGATCCACTATCTGACAGTGAAACTGAACACCTGATAGCATTACTTGAGATCATCGGGCAGGAACCTCCACATCTATGTAATGCAGAAGATAGAAGAAGATGGTCCCTCACAACTACTGGTTCTTTCTGCACGAGCTCATTATACTCTTCCATCCACCAAGGTGTTACTCATCCACAATTCCCTTACAGAGCAGTTTGGAACAATAAGGCACTGAATCACATTAACTTTTTTGTCTGGCTTGCTGTGCATGATCGATTAATAACTATTGATAAATTCATTAAATGGGGATATCATCATGTAAACAAGTGTTTGCTTTGTGGGAATGCTGAGGAAAACGTAAAACACATGTTCTTTGATTGTTCTTTCTCTAGAAATATTTGGTCTTCTTTACTGCCCTCATACGGTATTAACGGTTTGTGGCCAACATCTGTATTAGTCCTGATGCAAGTATGGCAGTCACTTAAAAATCGTGAAGTTGATAAAAAGATTTAGTCTTTGATTCCCGCATCTTCTTTATGGTCCATCTAGACAGAAGAAACAATCGTACGTTTGAAGAAAAAAGCAAGAACATTGATCAAGTTACTCAGAATGCCAGAGGACTATTACTTTCTTGGGCTTCAATTTTCAAATCCAGCTTAAGAGGGAACACTTGTAACCTTATCAACAATTAGGATGTAATTTGTACTTAGTTTGTTTTGTTTTTTTTTCTTTTTCTTTTTCGCTTCTTTACTCCTTTTAAGTTGCCTCCTGTACATTCTCCTCTTTTCTATTAAATTCTCTTTATCAAATTTTTGTTAGAGAAAGACCACTGCCTTATGTGATCTTTCATCGGGTATCTCAGATTACTCTTACTGACAATGGATTGTACTCTATTTTAATAACCAAATTCTTTCACCATTCATTTCATTGTATCGTCCCTTACTGTGACTCCCAGCTCCAATGGCGATAAGATTTAGTCACGACTTTGAAGTTTTTAAATTATTACTTAATTTCTACTAATTTTATACAATGATTGATCTGCAGCATATGTTTCTCCAAAGAACTCTTCATGATCCATAAACCCAATGTTAATGGACCAACCATTCCTCAATGGGGATGGAGTTGGTTAATTAGAATGTTGGATGGCAGCGCGACTATGGGACTCCAGAAGCATTACCACGATTTACAAAAAGGAAATGCAGAGACAATGATCTTAATTTCTTTTCTCATGGCAGTTTCATGATTGTTAATTTTTGTTGTTTATCGTTTGTGGTGGAGGGTGATGTACAATTAACTCTTTCCAACCATTTGGATAATTTCTTCAAATCTTGATGCTCCCATAGTAATGAGTAATAAGCACATAACATCGTAAACATCGTAATCACGATTAGAATCGGTAGCGATGGATCTTGTAATTAGGAGGAAATCGTCGTCAACAATATACATGAACATACCATCACATGTTAACAAAGTGCCATTAAGGCTATTATAATAGTCCGCCATTCGAAGACGATCAGGAAAAATATATACAAAACCTGACTCTAAAATTCTTGTAAAACAAGGACAAGTTTTATTGAAAGCATAAAAACCTAATTTAAAGAAGAAGCCAAAAAGAACATCCAAACTGATTATTAATCTAAAATCTCTTATTTTGGTCAATCTAAAGCAAAAACAAATACATGATTATACTAATTTAGGAGTACATAAGCAGGATTATATTAATTAGGAGTACATAATCCGGGTACTCGGAATAGATACTCATACACACAAAAATCAAACAAACCGAAAAAGAACCAAACAAAACCAAACGCCACGATACCGACCGACAGAGGCTCAGACAACCATCCAGCCCATGAAAACCCACACGCCACCGTCACAGATCCACGACAATTTTTATGGGCGGCTTGTATAATAAAGAGTTGTTCTCTTAATTGGATCCTCCTCCAATAGTTACAATTTTTCTAGTACTTTTTGTTAGCGGACCAAGACTACTAAGTGCGCTAACATCTGGTTTTCGGACTAAATTTTTCGATACTGTGCTTGAATCTACTAGAGGAGCATCAAAGTCAGCGTCAGACTCTGGTGCACTGAGTGCCATTTCTGCAAATAATAATATTTACGAAAAATAAGGTTATAGTTATATTTGTGCAAATATATATGCACTTTCTATATGGACACTGCGCAATTAGTAAAAGAGTAATAACCAATTAAAATACTTACGTGCAGTGAATGACGCCATGTTGATCATCACAAACAAAAAGACTGTCGAAAAAATGCCAATGGAATTCCTTGCCATGGTATAATATTCTGATCAAGTTAACTGAACTAGTGTAGTATGAGAATGGTCTTATTATGTGATTGTGAGATTTTGATGTGATAATGAGATTCAACTTAGTGTTCTATTTATATCATCGATCGGCCCTTGCTTCATCAGCTGGAATAATGACAACTAGTGTTTGAACATTATGCAAAGCACGACTTACACTATTATTGATACAATCGTATCATATTATTATTGGACGTAATCTTCGAAATACCGGAGAGACGGGAGTGTACAGTGAATGCTCCCAGAAATAGCATGATCATATCTTCTATTTTAATAAGATTTATATATCTTCAAAGATATTGTGCATTTCTTACAGATTTGAAAACTATATAAAAAAAAAAAAAAACTAAATAAGTGTAATTAAATTTGAAATACTTTCATTTTTATATTGTATTCGAAAAGATTTGTACATCTGTACTTATTTGTTACACATCAACAAGAGTGGACTTGTTTTTGGTGGGTCCTAGTTAAGGCTATGTACTTATACAGAGAGGAAGGGAAAACATTTAAAAAGTCTGTGTGATTAATAATGGTGTTTGCATTTAAAGACGATCATGTCACCATCTGTTGATCATGCAGAAAGGAAGCAAGCGCTTCGCGCGCTAAATTAGAATTCTTCGCCAGATGTAATACAAGAAAATTAAATACGGAGAGGAATTACCGATCAAAAAGATTAAGAGAAAGAACAGTTACAAGTGAAATGAAAATAAAAATAAAAAAATTGAAGATTTGAAGATTTTTGCAGTGACAAACGTGAGAATATAGAGAAATAGGAGGAGTTTCTTATTGATCATCAATTAGGGTTACATGGAACAATATACTTTATATACATGTAGAAGGAAGACCCAAGATATCTAGTCGGGCCGCACATTTATGGGCCGTAGGTCCTATAACACTGTTTGTACCCCTAATATTCTACACAAGAAAATGGGCTAACCTAAGCCAATAAAACTCATCTTACTAACTAAGAAGGGTTCATTGGGTCTTAAGTGTTTCCAATGGATAGCCATGAAGGCCTTGCAAAGACTCCATGTGCAACAAACCAAGCTAGGCCTCACTAGCAAACTCTCAACTCACAAGCCCATGGGCAAAAACTCCAAGTTGAGCTAACAAGTACCACATAAAAGCATGCCACGTCACTAACCCCCAACCAACCGGAAACTGACACGTCATCACCCTGCCACGTCAGCAAGTGAGGGATCATCTAATGCCACATCAGCAAACCCGTTAATGTTAACTTCGTTATTAACGGCGTTGGGATATGCTAAGCATATTCCGTCAAATAGTAACGGTGTCAGACGTTTCTGTTATGTTTAACGGCGTTATTGACGGCGTCAGCATATGCCTAACGCCGTTAGAATATTCCGTTCCAACAGTTTGACTACAGCAGCAGGTTGCCGCCGGCGGCCCGCGTTGTTGCCGATTAATCGGCTAAGCTTCACGCGGAGCATTTCGACGAGTATTAATCGCCGATTATTTGGCGATTAATTTCAGTGGCCAGCTTTGGTGTTGCGCGATGTTGCTTCATCCCATATCCCTCGGATATCTGCGCCCTATTCCTATAACCCTGCGGATGTTTGCGCCCTTTCTGCTTAAACCCATTTCTCTTACACCTTATGTTATCCACACCCAATGTGACTCCTTAACCATAATGATGGAAGTTTCTGGAATTGATATCTGCATGGACTGTTACTACATGGAGGCATGCAGGGACTGTTATTGCAGGGAGGCATGCAGGGACCAGTTATAGCAATTGATATCTGCCATAAAGTTAAAGAAATAAAACTGAAATTGGCCACATATAAATGGACAGTTTCATAACGAAAAAGGTAGGCAATCTTTCCCATTAAAACTCCTGTGAAAATATTCTCTCGCTAACTTAGGCATCAGAGGGTTTTTTGCAGGTACCCCCCCTCATTTATCCATTTACCAAATCAATTGAGGATCGAGCCAGAGATCGATTTCCAATAGCAGCATCATAAAAAATTCTGTGTTTGGGGTAGAAGTGATTTTACTTTACAAACAGTGGCGCCGACTAAGGGTTTCGAAAAGAAAAAAAAATCGTGTTTTACTAGATCGAGATATGGAAATAATAAGACAGACTGCACGAGGGTCTGATTTTGAGAACAATTCCCAACCGCGCAGGAGACGCGAAATTGAGAGGGACGATGTTGAGGTTCAATCTGCACCTCTTATACCCACTGGAAACAGACGGGGTCAAGATCATACTCATAACAGATCACTGAATCATGGACGAGATCGAGATCGTTTTCATGACGGAGCTACAGATCCGAATCGCAGAAAGGAAAAACAACCAGTGATCGATAACGAAGTGATCGACGTTGATGGGGAAAACCAAGATGTTCGTGGAAACAGAGGGTATGCGTTCGGCAGCCCCTCTAGGAAGAATCACAATCGACAAGATCTGCGTGATGGCCGCACTGCGACTCCCAGTACATAGGAGGAACATATACGGCATCGGCTAAAGGAGATAAAGAAGGAAAATGCTATCCTGAGATTAGAACGTGAAAATCAACCTCGACCTGGGACCGGTGTTTTGAATAAACAGAGGGTACGATCTGTATGGCAATGCCTTGGAGGTCGAATTGAACCACAAGTCGCAGATCCTAATAGAGAAGTAGTCGATCTAGACCGAAGAGACAAGAGGCTACTGGTCACCGGAGATTTACCGAAACGACCTAAGCAAGCAGGGGATCGGATAGATGCAACACAGCAGAGTGCGGCCAGAAATACATCTCATTCAAAACGCCTCAGAAATGAGAATGAAGAGGTTCGAGATTGGAACGGTGATGAATATTTTTCGTACGATTACGGTGCTCATTCGGAGCAAAGAAGAGCTGGAAAAGAACCTACTGGACCCCATAGTAAAAAAATGAGATCGGATAATCATATTCCAGAGGACCGGGATTATGAACAGGAAGGCAGTTCCGCACATGAAAACCTAAACGCAATAACAGAAGCTCGTCTTGCGAGGATGATCGAGAAATTAATGATGAAAAAACAATCCAGAGAAGAAATTATGGATAGGCTACATCGAGCAGCAGGAGCACCTTTCAAGCAGAATATAAGAGAATTCAGACCGCCAATGAATTTTCTAGTTCCAAAATTACCGTAATTCGACGAGAAAACTGATAATCCAGATCAGCACGTTTTACACTATGAGACTGCCATGTCCTTGTGGCAGTACAACGATGAATTGATGTGTAAAATTTTCCCGCAATCCCTTACGGGAGGAGCTATAACGTGGTTCAACCATCTTCCAGCAGAGTCGATCGGGACTTACCATAAGCTGATTGATGATTTTTTCTCTAACTATAAGTACAACAAACGTGATCGGAAAGGATGCCATTCACTGTTCCTTCTAGGAATTCGGAAGGAGGAAAGCATCATACAATTCACTAGGCGTTTCAAGCAAGAGTTAGCGGACGTGGATGGAGCCAACGACCAAGTTATAATTGCGGCATAAAAACAGGCTTACCAGCATGATCAAAGAGGTGTGTACGGTTCTTTGGTCAAGAGACCACCAAAAACTTTGGAGGAACTATATGATCGAGTTGAAGAGTACGCCCGAGTGGAAGACGATTCTAAAGCCCGAGAAGAAGTTAACAGATCATCCAATCATCCAAATGATGGGAAGAAGGAAAAATTCAAGAACCGTTCAAACGGAAAACATACTGATCGTGGCGATGCTCGAGAGAAAAATCAAGGTGAACGCACCGAAACTGGGTACCAAAAATTTCACGATATGAAGCTGACCCCGCTGAATGTAAGTCTTACAGAGCTGTACGAAAAAATACAAAAGTATTTTATCCCCCCACGTCCTTTGGCATCAGAAACAAGAGATAAACGTGATAGGAGCAAATAGTGCAAGTTCCATAAAGACCATGGTCACAAAACTGAGAACTGCCGCTCTTTACAGATCGAGATCCAGCGAATGATCGACGCTGGAAAGCTGCAACAGTACGTGAAAAAGGACTTTGGGAAAGGTCCTGGTCAGTTTGGTATTGTACATGTGATTAACGCTCGCGTGATTAACGTCAGTCACGCCAGGATTCATTCAATGACCAGGCGGGCATCGGAAGACGACACCAGGAGAAAGCTCAGACAGTTGAAAGAATGGTACTTGACAAATCACATTGATTTTATCAGCGGTAATGGAGCAGAAACTAAGGATCTTGGGTGAAAAAAGATAGAGTTCTTTGATGCATACATGATAGGTGTATATGCTCCACACAACGATGCTGTCGTTATAACTGCTTGGATTGGCATGTTTCGTGTGCACCGGATTTTAGTGGATACTGGAAGTTCGGTGAGTGTGCTGTTTTCAGGAGCTTACGCCTCTATGAATCTCCCACACGACCTGGTCGAGGAGGATGAAAACCCAATTATCGGTTTCAGCGGAGAAGTTACAAAGGCAATTGGAAAAGTGAAGATACCAATAACAGTGGTTGGCAAGTCCGTCTTGGGAACTTTATTGTTGCTGGATTGCAGAGCACCCTACAACGCAATCGTAGGACGAGACTGGATGCATGAGATCGGTGCAGTCACATCATCTAATCATCAGTGCCTGAAGTTTATTACCCCGGACGGAGTTGTGAAAGTTAGAGGAGAACAGATGGCCGCCCATAAGTGTCATGAGAATGCAATGGATGAGTACAAGAAGTCAGAAGTCAGTGGAAACCAGATCATGCGAGTCAAGCAGAAATAGCAATTACAGAACCCTCTCCCTCCAAAATCAAATAGGGGAGAGGACGCAGCTGAACCCCCGACAGTCGAGAAACTGATCGAGGTCCAGATTGGAGATGAGGAGCACAAGACAACGTTCGTAGGGTCAGATCTTCCGGCACATGAACGCGATGATTTGATTACATTTCTAAGGGAAAACGCCGACGTTTTTGCATGTAGTTTTGCTGAGATGCCATGGATAGACCCGAATGTAGCCTGCCACAGGCTAAATATCGATGAGAATTTCCGTCCTGTTCGACGGAAAATCAGGAATATGGCGCAAAGCAAAAAATATGGAGTGACTGAAGAGGTCGAAAAATTGTTGGAAGCAGGATTTATTCGACCGGTGCAATATCCTCGATGGCTATCCAATGTGGTAGCCGTTCCAAAGAAGAATGGTAAAATTCGTGTCTGTATCGATTTTGCCGATTTGAATAAAGCGTGTACGAGTGATCCGTACCCACTGCCAATGATAAGAGATTTGGTGGATAAAACCGCAGGGTTTCAAAGACTGTCATTCATGGACGGTTTTTTTGGGTATAATCAAATACCTTTGTTCGAGGACGATCAAGAGCATACTGCGTTCGTGACTGATAGGGGAGTTTACTGCTATATTGTAATGTCGTTCGGGCTAAAGAATGCAGGGGCAACCTACCAGCACTTGGTGGACCATATGTTCAAGGAGCTGATCGGGAAGTCGATGAAGGTATACATCGATGATATGGTAGTGAAATCTTAGCAAAAAGAATCGCATTTTCTTGATCTGCAAAAGACGTTCGATATCTTAAGGCAATATCATCGCCTAAAGCCTTATTTCCAAGGAAGGCAAATCGTGGTATACTCGGAATACCCACTGAAGCGAATCCTGGAACGTGCTGATGATTCCAGTCGACTAGCCATATGGTCAAATTTTCTGGGGTGTATGAGATCAAGTATGAAACCAGAACTGCAGAAAAAGGACACGCACTGGCGGCACTACTAGCAGATTTTCCGGTGGACGATATAGAAACGGTTGCTGGAGAAGAAGAGGAGTTATTCAAACCCACTGAGCCAGTCACTAATCAGATTGTGGGAGAGTCTGCAATGGAGATCGATACACCAGAACCATTATGGACCGTATTTACTGATGGATCTTCAAATGTTAGTGGTGCTGGAGTTGGATGCATAATCCTTACTCCAGAAAGTTCGAGGATCGAGAAAGCGACCAGGCTAGGTTTCCAAGCATCAAACAATGAAGCTGAATATGAAGCTGCGATTATCGGTTTAAAATCTATAAAGCAGTTAGATGCGAAGAACGTGAAGCTGGTGACTGATTCCATGCTAGTAGTTAACCAGTTTCTGGGGACCTACAGAGCAAAGGAGGAGATAATGTCATTGTATTTGTACCATATGAAAGAGATAGCAAACGATTTCGACCGATTCTCTATTGGGCAGGGACCACGATTAGAGAACAGGCACGCAGATGCTTTAGCATACCTGTCTTCCGCGGTGCCAACAGATACCTCCAGATTCGTTTTTTAGATTTCCAAGAGTTACCTAGCATCTCCGACAGCCACTTTGTTCTGGCTTTCGAACACGCTAGTGGGGGCGAGAGGGTAGCTACATCAGCACAGGGAGAAACAGAGAACATCGACATTAATATGGATATTGACAGTCCAGTTGCAGATAATTCAGGAGATCATGTTGAAAACATTGCAGACTGGCGTCAGCCTTACATCCAATACCTGGCAACTGGAGAACTCCCTGAAGATGAGAAACTTGCTGCAAAGGTGAAAATGGATTCATGGAGATACTCAATGATCGAAGGGCTGTTATACCGCAAACCTGTAGCTTTGGATCCATTTTTGCGATCTGTATCAGCCGAGGAAGGACAACTGATTCTAACAGAGGCTCATGTGGGAATCTGTGGAAGCCATTTTGGAGGGCGCAGTCTCGCGCACAGGATACTTACCCAGAGGTATTTCTGGCCATACATGCAGAGAGATTCTAAAGAATATGCACAGAAATGTGTACCATGCTAAGAACACGCTCCAATTCCGAAAAGGCCATCCAACGAGTTGCATCCAGTTTTCAGTCCCTGGCCATTCTCTATGTGGGGATTTGACATCGTCGGACCACTTCCAAAAGCTCCTGGAGGCGTCAGATTCGTATTAGACGCTACCGACTATTTCACAAAATGGGTCGAAGCGGTTGCACTGGTACACGTTACCAGACATGATGTGAAAAGATTCATATGGGAGAATATCGTCTGCAGATTTGGAATCCCAGACGCGATAATATCGGACAATGGGAAACAGTTTGATTACGGAGTGATCAAAGATTTCTGCAAGGGCTTGAATATTCGCCACAATTTCTCCTCTCCATACTATTCTCAAAGCAATAGGAAGGCAGAAGCAACCAACCGCGTTATTATGGACAATCTCAAGAAATGGCTGGAGAAGGCGAAGGGAAAATGGACTGAGGAATTCCCTGGAGTCTTATGGTCCTATCGAACAACCCCAAAAAGATACACTGTATTTTCACCGTTTACATTGGCATATGGGAAGGAGGCAGTCATACCCACCGAGGTGCAGCTGAAGACTACCAAAACTCGCGCTGTCAAATCTGGGAAAAACGACAGCATACTGGCTCTAGATAAGGAGTTACTGGAAGAGCAGAGAGAAACATCCCTGCAGAATATAGTTCGGTACCAGCAGGCAATCAAGTTGGGATATGATCGCAAGGTCAGAGAACGGTCATTCAAGCTAGGGGAATATGTCTTGAAGAAAACTCGAGCGGCCACGATGGAACCAAACTGTGGGAAGATTGGAGAAAACTGGGAAGGTCCATACATAGTGGATAGGCCAGCGTCTGTGGATCCTACTACTTGAGGAATCTCAATGGAAAGGAGGATTCAAATCCATGGAAGCCGTGGAATTCATTCCACTTGAAGAAGTTTTATTATTAGGAGTAAATTCAAATCCAGCTGTGCTGCACTCTTTTTCCTTTTTGATGGTTTTATACCACTGGGTTTTCCACTCAAAGGTTTTAATGAGGCATCTGTTGTCGAAGCAGTGGGTATTTATCTTGTTATTTCAATTCAGAAATTCAATTCATCATCATTTTGATATTCCATGGTTTATCACTGTTATTCGAATTAATTATAAGCTGCTGCGGATGATCGGATCCGCAGTCGGCCCTAAGTGACAAAATAATACAGTTCGAGTTCACTGTCATCAATGTCACTGACTACTCTCGGATAGGTTGAATGCGCGGTTCGAGCATTTTATCCCTATCTCAATTTTATCCCCATCATACGGGACAACAACAAAGGTGGCAAACATTTTCATCCGTCTAGGCACGTGAGAATGTACACAACTCAAACTCTGCGCGCATCTTGAATAGAAGGATTGGCCCCCTGTGCAAATTCAAGATAGCAGAAAAACTCAACTTTTCATTCCATGCGCAAGCAAAATGCAGCAGGGAGGTGCACCCCTGCACAGGCATTGATCAGCATGACACAAAACACACTGGGGCGAGTCGTATGACACCCCAACCCTTCGGGGGAAAGATATATGACACCGCAGTCAAGTCATCACGTCTCTGGGGGCGAGTTGTACAACACTCCAAACAACGCGTTTGGGGGCGAGTTGTGTGACACTCCGGAAAAACATAAATTCGTAGGGAAACCCGAACTTCTTAACCCATAACAAGTTTTGGATTAAGAAGGGGCGATATTTGTACCCCTAATATTCTACACAAGAAAATGGGCTAACCTAAGTCAACAAAACTCCTCTTACTAACTAAGAAGGGTTCATTGGGCCTTAAGTGTTTCCCATTGATAGCCATGAAGGCCTTGCAAAGACTCCATGTGCAACAAACCAAGCTAGGCCTCACTAGAAAAATCTCAACTCACAAGCTCATTGGCAAAAACTCCAAGTTGAGCTAACAAGTACCACATAAAAGCATGCCACATCACCAACCCCCAACCAACCGGCAACTGACACGTCATCACCCTGCCACATCATCAAGTGAGGGATCAGCTAATGAGTGCCACGTCAACAAAGATGCTGATGTGACAGGTGACACGTCAGCCAAAAATGCCACGTCAGCAGAGGTGCTGACGTGGCAGGTGACGTCAGCAAACCCATTAATGTTAACGTCGTTGGGATATGCTAAGCATATTCCGTCAAATAGTAACGGTGTCCGACTTTTCTGTTATGTTTAACATTGTTATTGACGGCGTCAGCATATGCCTAACGTCGTTAGAATATTCCGTTCCAACAGTTTGACTGCAGCAGCAGGTTGCCGCCGGCGGCCCACGTTGTTGCCGATTAATCGGCTAAGCTTCACGCGGAGCATTTCGACGAGTATTAATCGCCGATTATTTGGCGATTAATTTCAGGGGCCATCTTTGGTGTTGCGCGATGTTGCTTCAACTCATAGCCCCCGGATATCTGCGCCCCAGTCCTATAACCCTGCGGATGTTTGCGCCCTTTCTGCTTACACCCATTTCTCTTACACCTTATGTTATCCACACCCAATGTGACTCCTTAACCATAATGATGGAAGTTTCTGGAATTGATATCTGCATGGACTGTTACTACAGGGAGGCATGCAGGGACTATTATTGCAGGGGGGCATGCAGGGGCCAGTTATAGCAATTGATATCTGCCATAAAGTTAAAGAAATAAAACTGAAATTGGCCACATATAAATGGACAGTTTCATAAAAAAAAAAGGTAGGAAATCTTTCCCATTAAAACTCATGTGAAAATATTCTCTCGCTAACTTAGGCATCGGAGGGTTTTTTGCAGGTACCCCCCATCCTTTCTCCATTAACCAAATCAATTGAGAATCGATCCAGAGATCGATTTCCAACAGCAGCATCGTACAAAATTCTGTGTTTGGGGTAGAAGTGATTTTACTTTACAAACAAACACTTCCCCTTGTGCGGTCCAATAGAATTTCATAAGCAGTGTTGCACATTTAGTGTTTTGAATGTAGTTCTTCAAATGTCTTCCTCTCCTTGGTGACTTGTGACGAAATCAATTGCCTCATTAAAAATTTGACAAGGAAAAACCCAGTGGCATAAATCCTTGGTACAACTCTTCACATGTAGTACTTCAAATGTTTTCTTGTATTTTACATGTTGTTCATCACAAGCAATACGATCCTCAAAGATCGACGGGTCTAAGTTAATTGCCTCGTTAAAACTTCGTCAGGAAAAACCAAGAGGGACAAAACCTGAACTAAAGAAAAAAAGAGTACAATATTAAGTAAATTTAGAACATAGTTGGATGTGTATATGTTGCCTCATTAAAACCTTGACAAGTAAAAACCCAGTGGTACAAAACCTTGACGAAGGGAAAAGAGTACAACGTGGAAGATGCAAGTAAAGGTGATCTGTTGCAGATAACGACTTTGCTTTGTTGAAGTTGACTAGTTGCTTCACAACTCCTAAGGAAGAAAATCCTAGTGGGAAAGACAATAGCCTTAGCTGGGAAATTACATTCTCGTTGTTTATTGTTGTCTCATTGAAAACCTTACCGATTAACAAAACCATGTGGGAAAAGTAACTTCGACAAAGGAAAATAGTTCAATACACCATTAGATGCTCCCCCTGATGTCTGAAAATTTTTGTTAGTCTAATGCAGTCAAAAAGAGTTTATCACACTTTACTATGGTGACTTGAACGTTTATAAAACCCTTTTGTTGATTCTGGAAGTTACGTTTCTTAACAGACTATCTCAATTCATTTCTTTGATTCAGATATTTTCAGTAATATCAACACGATCTTTATGTCTTCAACGTTCAACATATTTGATATTTTAGTGTTGTCTCTCTAAAAACCTTGTCGAGTAACAAAACCCTTTGGGAAAAACTATTCTCGATCCAAAGGAAAAAGAGTACAACACAGCTTCAATTTCGAAGTAAAATATGTCGACATCATATCCTTGGATCTTCCCCCTGATGTCGGCATCTCCCCCTGATTACTTTCAGAGTTGTTCCAGTCAGTTCCTTTAGTCATGTATTTTTCGAAACTGAATATTGGTAATGTCTTATAAAATAATCTACCATATCTCCCTCTGATTACTTTCTTGGAGAAGAGATTATTGTTCCTTCATAATCAATAACTTTTGGATTGCACTTTCATTAGCATTCCTTTTAATGTCTTTGTAGGGATAAAACAAATTTATGTCAATGGTTACTTTTAAGTACATGATTACATTCACTATACCATTCCAATGGCGTTGCGTTGGCGTGAAGAAATATCTAGCTAACAAGTCCCTGAGGATGTAAAATTTAATCGAGTACATTATTATACTAAGTACAAGAATGCGTCTATTGTACTTAGATATGGGAATATCATATCCCAACACATCTTCGTCACATTCCTTTGGAAGAAATAGTTACTTACTTATATTAGAACCTCGACTAATCATGGGAGTGCTATCAGGATGCATGTCTTTGTTAAATTTCCTGACAACTTTAGACATATTCAAACTGGTGGAATAATATAACACAATCTCAGTATTCGATTGAGCTTTCCCTAGATTTTTCATCTAAAATTCAGATTTTAAATAGCTTTTAAGGTCTCTTATTATATCTAGAGTACACATCAGGTCTGTACCATCAACATAAATAGCTACAATTCCAAATCAGGAACTTTCTAATGAATACGCATGGAAAAATAACTTACTTGTCAATCCCTTCCAAATCAAATAGCAACTTAGACGGGTATACCACATCCTCCTGATTTCTTTAATCTATAAGTGAGCGTTCTATCCAACTGTAAACGCATTCTGTGGTTTAGAGTCATTTGATTTTGGAAACAAAAGTCTATCAAGTACTTTTGTAAATATCTTCTATCTCTTGTTTCTTTCAGAGATACGTAACAACCACATACATATGATGCATTTCAAGTCCTTTTGAAATTACCAAGCTAACTAAGTAGCGGAACTCTATAACGTACATTACAAGAGAATAATTCCAGGGATTTGTGAGAAACCTCGCGCTACAAGGCGTGTCTTTGTACTTTAAGACTACTTTATTCTTATTGTGCTTTATGACAAATTAAATATGTATGTCCAATAGGCTTTACACTTGGTTGGTTAGCACTACCACACCAAATACCCGTATATTTTCCAAAGAACTAAGTTTTACTTGGATTGTGTAGGCCAAATATGCTATTTATTTGAAATTAATCAAAATAAAGCATGGTTCAATCTCATTGTGCTCTACTTTTGGAGTAATTATTTATGGATTATATCATCACTTTGCACGCATGATCCTTCCATTGACTCATGTGCATTCTCATAATCCGTCAGGATTTCATTGTTTTCTAGAAATATTTAAAACTTCGGAACGTCCTCCAATTTGATCCATGGACATATTCAGAGACAATCTTATGAGATGATTTCTGATGTTATAAATATGTTGTTCCTTACTCATATACTTCCTTTCTAGGTGAGTATTGATCGAACCTGGTGGTCTCTCCATCTTCCTTTGTGGATCCACGGCCTTAACCACACTTACACTGAGTGTAGTTGCAACACCTTAGTCTATCGTGTATATATCTTATTGAGGATTTGTAACTTTCCAGGTAGGTTTGCAGCTGGTATGTGTGATCTCATCACTTTAGCAACATCATTGTACATTCTGAAAATCGAATATTCTTTATCACTTCACATTTACATTTGTGGAGTACAAGAATCAATATGAGACACAGTGGGAACACACCATGACAATTCTTGTCGTTCTCTTAGAAAATACTTTTTCTTATCTCCTCCTAACGACGGAGAGACTGTCTCATTAAAGTGATAACCCACAAACCTAGCGGTAAGAGATCTCCTACCAAAAGTTTTAAAATGCGGATAATTGTTGGGAACTCATTTCCAACATAACAACTTAACAGTTTTGAAGACCCACAATATTACGATGTGGTGTCATAATGGAACATATATAGTGCAAGGAAAAATGCGTAAAAACATGAATGTCAGTCTTAAATCCAGTTACCAATTGGTATGCAGAAAAGGTTGACTAATATTGGGTTCTAAAATCAAATTAAGTAAGATGCGTGTAATATTGCATATCCCCAAAGAAATAAAAGATAGGTTGGTACGCATAACCTATTACTTAGACACCATATGTAACCTTTGATGGTATCCTCTGCGAGACCATTGGGTATAAGATGCTCTATATTGATCCTATTAAACATGCAGTATTCACCAAGTCCTTTTGAGGTAAATTCTCTAGCATTAACAAGGGTGGTTAGCCTTTGCACTTTGCATTGTGTAATATGTGCTAGGAGTTTTCAAACGCAAATTTCTTGGGACCTATAATTAGTCCAAAGTGTCAAAACATTCACCAGATCCGTCAGTCAAGTTAATGGTCCGCATTCTGCCTGAATATTTTTCTAAAGTTCACCTTATTTTCTCTGTAATATGGAAATTTTTACCATTTGCATCTTAGGATGGCGTCGATCCTGTTTTACTGAAGACTTTGTAAAAATGAGTGATATGCTTTCTTACCTAAAAAAGCATAATGGGAAGGGGGGTTGTGCATCTAGTAATTTAGAAAACACTTATTGAGAGATATGTCGTCACTTTGCATTCTGTCAATCTTTTTCCCATTTTCGTTCACTCGAATAAGGTGATATTTGTATGAGTTCTTTCAAAACAATCATCATGTCACAACCAAAGTTTCTTTATGGTTATGCCCAAAGCCTGTATGAGTCAATTTCCAACATTTCATTGTCGGAGTCAATATGGGTTCAATAATCCAAATATTATAGTGAATTACATTGCACTAGATTGACTCATTAGTTTCTCTAAAATATATTTCCTTCCAAATATATTAGAGACTATAAAAGATGCAATCAATTACATTCTCATCATTTTGATGTTCAACATGATATCCATTTGCACGGGTTAACAAGGTGTGATTATCTCTTGGTACATCTAGAGATTTTGCTACGTCTTTGTTCTATCTTGAAAAAAAAATGAGTAGTGCTGCGCTCCATAAGATAGTCAATTGGCCAGGAAAAGTTCTTGTTGCTATTAAAGTTGATGTGAAAATTGGTTGTTACTATGATACACATACACATTATATTTTATATACCAACACCTATGACCTGGTGCATTTCCAACTCTTTTATTTATGATGAGAGCAAGAATTATATTTTAGCTGATCCCATGTTCAATTGATACCTATACTTTGGTGTCATTACTGCTGGGGAAAAAATAATAATATTTTTTTGTCTCATGATATATATGTCCCTTTTCACATGATTTATATGAGTCGGTACGTCTAACCCTCATTACTTTGGGGTTCTTTCCATTTTCAATTTTGCTACAAGAGAATCTCACTACACATGTCAACCACTTACTTTAGGTTGAATATATTACTAAAGATAATTATCTTGCTGTCATACTTAAACATATACCAGTTCGTTAATATTATGGATGAAGTAGAGAAATGAAAATTTTATGACTCAGATCTTTTGTGAGTTCTTCCACAAAAATTGGAATACATGTGATTTTATTGGAACTTATGTTTTGAAACTATTGACAGATTAATAGTCGAGCAAGTGTATATACATTCCACAGAACATTCAAAATTTTTGGGAAAATATCAAGTAACCAATAATGGTGCTCAAGTACTTCTAAGCCCCAAATGAATATATTGGAATTGAGTTGGTACAACCAATTAAACAAAATACACCATTCAACTATAGCCAATATCATATTCAAGAGAACAAATATCATTAAGACCAAAATTCTTAATGATTGTGATCAATAAAAATAATTTAAATTGACCGTTTATATGTTGTTGACTTATTTTAAGAAAACAAAATAAACAAAACTAGGCATATTCTAAAATCAAATAAATAAGCCTAGCGAGTAAATAAGCCTAGCATATAAAAACTCGCGTTATAGTTACATACCTCAAAATTCGGTTTCACATGTATACAGACAGAACCGGAACAACTTCACACGCTCACGGCCCAATACCAGGAAGGAACAAGACACCAGAAAAGAATTGGAAACAGGTTGGACCTGAACCAGACCGGGTTGGATTGACCCAGTTTGGGTTGGATCGAACCAGTACTCCTAGTCCTCTGTTCTCCGAGGAGAATTGCAATGCTCCCTACGAACAATCACGGCCATAATCACGGACACATGTGAATACACATATTATAAAACTGATTAAACAAATCATTTGTATTTCGGTATATGACAAATCAGGATCATTTCTTTCTTATAAAACTGAAAGAAATCATTTGTATTGTCGTATAGGACAAATCAAGATGAATTTCCAATCAACTATATCCACAAACATATGAATATAATATAAAATTAAATCATTTTGATTGATTCTGGTGTACGACATATTCAAATTAATTTTCGACCAATTCAAAAAATGAGATATATATATAAATATGGGAGAAAGTGGATCGACTTATCTGATTTGATCCCAACGATTTCAATATTAGCTTGGTGATAGCATAATTGTGTTGATGTAAATCATCTATATAGAGGAAAAAAATCAATTTCTCTGCGGTATAGCATCGGGCATGATAACGTTTTGTAGTGATAAAGGTGAGAATATAGAGAAAGATGAAGAGTTTCTTATTGATCATCAGTTAGAGTGACATGGAACAATGTCCTTTACATACATGTAGAAGGAAGACCTTAGATATCTAGCTGGGCCCCACATTTATGGGGCCGTAAGCCCTACAACAAAGATAATAAAAATTATTGTATATACAGGATGAGATGAAACATGTTTTCTTCTTTAGCCAACACTTGGTAAGTAGAGATCAAACGAAGGTGTGTGAATAAGGCTTGGAAGAATTATAATAAACTTCTGATTTATCTGTTTTTCGAAACAATAAAATTCATTCAAATAGTGCCGAGAAAGCACAAGAAAACTACAAAGTATAAGAGTTAACAATAATTGAGCGACGGGATTACATGTTGTCTTTAAATTTTTCCCATCTACACATGAAGTCATCAAAAGTAAAGATTCTAAGCTCTTTATACATGGAAGCCCAGTTGTATAGAGTTGCTTTAATGTTAATGAGCAACTTCTCATAAGTGATTGATTTTTTCCTAAACACCATGTTGTTCCTTTCAGTCCAAAGAACAGACCATATAGAAAATGGAAGGAAATACTTGATGAAGATCTACGATTTTAAACTAAATTTCAGCTTCCAATCGTTCAGATCTTGTATCACTGAATTGGGAGGAGACCATGTTGAATCAAGCAAACCTAAAAAATGCTGCCATAAAACAACTTCAACCTTGCAACTAATAAAAAGATGGTTAGCTGACTCATCCTCCATGTTGTCACAAAACCTACATCTACCATTCTCAATTTCCATTCCTCTTCTTTTCAGATTTTCTGCTGTAAATTGGGAGGAGACCATGTTGAATCAAGCAAATCTAAAAAATGCTGCCATAAATCAACTTCAACTAATTTTGGTTACTTTCCAAAATTTTGGAAACCTTTCTTTAAGTGGCCCGTCAATTTTCCATTTATCATCCCAAAATAAGCTTTTATCCCCCATAAGAAGTAGTATTTTGCATTCCCTATTTAAGAAGTGGGAGTCTTTTCAGAATCCCTTTCCACACCTCGCATCCATGTTTTTTCCTTGTTTCATTTGGTACCCACGCCTCTGAATTCCCTTCAAATTTTTCGAGGATGATTTGCCTCTATTAGGCCCTTTTTTCTTAGCCAAAACGCCACAACCATTTGGTTAAAAGAGCATCATTCATTGTTCGTAAACATTTCAGTCCAGACCCTCCCTTATTTTTTGACTTGAGCACCTTTTTCCATTTGACCCAATGCACTTTCTTTACATTTTCACTATCTCCCCATTGGAAGTTCCTCAAAATTCGTTCAATGGTAGCCACCACCGCTGCAGGAATTGAGAATATAGACATATAATAAATCGAAAGCGATCTTAAAACATGCTTCACGAGCACCAATCGACCACCCTTAGATATATACTTTCTTTTCCATGGAGATAGCCTTTTCTTCAATTTATCAATGATCGGATCCCATAATTCCTTGCTTATGGTTGTGGATCCAATTGGAACCCCAAGGTAAGTAAGTGGTAGCTGCCCTTTCTCACAACCCAATATGTTTGCACAAAGGTCACTAATATTCTCCTCATCTGCCACTCCCATCACCATAGATTTTTCCAAATTTATTTTGAGCCCTGTTATTTCGTAAAGTGTGGAAATCACGCCTTTTAACTCTTGCATTTGATTGGGACATGCATCAAGGAAACAAATGGTGTCATTCGCAAATTGTAAGTGTGTTATCAGTGTTCCATTTTATTTAGTCGAGAAACCATTGATTAGATTGTTTTGCTGAGATTTCTTCATGAGGATATTTAACACCTCGGCCACCATGAGAAAAATAAACAGCGACAATGGATCCCCTTGCCATAGTCCTCGAAAACCCTTAAAAGAACCTTGTTGCTGCCCCATTGATTAAAACTGAGAATCTATTATCTCTGTAGCAACTTTTGATCCACCTAATCCATTTCCACCCGAAACCCATTTTCCTACTGATTTTTTCAATTATTTTCCAGTTGACGTGATCGTAAGCTTTTTCCATCTCAATCTTACAAATAATGCCTGGTTTCTTTGCTCGCAATCTCGAGTCGATACATTCTACAATGATGAGTATTCCATCTAAGATTTGTCTATCGGAGATGTAGGCACCTTGTTGGCTTGAAATCACTTGTTGTAACACCTTCTTTAACCTATTCGCCAGTACTTTCGAAATAAGCTTGTAAATACCGTTAACCAGACTTATGGGACGGAAGTCCTTCAACTATGTTGCTTCAGACTTCTTCGGAATAAGGGAAATAAAAGTACACTTCAGACGCCAATCAAAATTCCCTTCTTCATTGAATTCTTGAACAACCTTCATCAGATCAACTTCTATTATTTCCTAGCAGATTTTAAAGAATTCACTGGGAAAACCATCCGGTATCGGTGACTTATCATTTCTGGAATCAATAATGACTTCAAGAATTTCTTCTCTATCTATATGCCGTTCCAACCAGTTTTTCTCCCACTCCCCAATTCTTTTAAAATGCAGTTCCCCATGTTCTGGCATGACCTCATTATTTTCTCATACAATCTAGTGTAAAAATCAACAATCTCGCCTTTAATCCGATCTGGACAAGTGATTTCCTCTTCCCCAACCAGGAGCTTACAAATTGATTTTTTCCTCCTCTTGTCATTTGCCACTTTATAGTAAAATTTAGTGTTCCTTTAACCATCACGTAACCATTCAATTTTTGCCTTGGTTTTCCATTTGTGAAGTAAATAAATATTGAGCTTGTTAAGGTTTTCTCTCAGTTGCAACCTGTGAGTAAACTCATCCAGATTTAGATAGTTTCCTTCCGCTTCTCTTTTATCCATCACTGCAATGGTTTCACTAAGAACCTGAATTCTTTCCTCAAAATGGAAGAACTTGTCCTTACTCCAGAGTTTGATAAGGGGTTTCAAGGCTTGTAATTTTTTGCAAAAATAAAACTTGGTCTTCCCGTAAAATGCATATTGTTCCACCATTCATTCATCTTAGGCAGGAAAGCTTCATCATAAAGCAAAAAATTCTCAAACCGGAAAGGAAAATGACCAAAATTAATACCTTCACTTCTTAGACTGATTGGATGATGGTCGGAAGTATTTCGATGAAGTAGATATTGAGTAGCATGTGGAAAATTGTCTTCCCAATCTCCACTGATCACAAACCTATCTAATTTTGAAAGAATTGGATCGAATTGCATATTTCACCATGTATAGCAACCACCTAGCAGAGGAAAATATACTAGTTCATTAATTCTCATTCTATCAAACAATTCCATGTGATTATCCATAGACACTGGAATGTTTCTTTCATTGATGAATCTTAAGCAGTTGAAATCCCCACCAAAACAAATTGGGTCATTCCAATAATTTTTGACATAGTTTAGTTCCTCCCACAATGGTTCTCGAGGAGCATCTGTTGGAGAAAAATGAGTTTTAATTAAAAAAAATTGGTCTTGGTGTGGTTTGATCTTAGGACCTATGGGTTCTATGGATGCTCACTCATTTCTTTGAGTGAATGAATCTCTCTTTAGTCCCACATTGGGTATAATAGAGAAGGAGCTCCACTAATTTTTTTAATGTGGATGAAGTAGTATTTATAGGAGATGATTACTTGGAAATCAAGTTAGATTTAAGTTTCTGTATAAAACAAGTTTCTTGTAAAACAAATAAAAACCGAAAAAAAAGAATTCTCCTATAAATAAAAAACTTAACAAAATTATTTTTTAGAATTATTACACAAGGAAAAACTAGCTAAAATAATATTGAGTGAACATGCGACTTGGTGTATGGTGTACGCGCATATGCATGGGTCGAAACGTGTATTTTTCGCCATATGTTTTACTTCCATCCCCGTTGATGAGTTCGAAGAGAGGGTAACTTGCGTTGTGCTAACTCAAGTTATATCGGGCAGTCTTATCCTAGACACATCTTCACTGTGAGGGGTTTAGCATTACTCAACTCGAGTATACCCACGAACTAATGTGTTAAGGACAACTTGTTGAACCCGTGATTCTTACCTCGTCAAGTTATTTGTGATAGAGTTATTTTCCGTCCATTCTTTTATATCTAACGAGTTGTTTATTGTTGCAAGATCCCAACAGCATCACCAGTAGGACCATAAACATTTATAATTGTGCAGCGAAACCCCGATTATATAAGAATACAATTGATGGAAATTGAATAATTCAGGACCAGTTGATCTTTAACTTGGGTTTTTTCTTCATCCCAAACGGTTAAAAGACCCTTAGAAGCACCTACAGAAGGAAGTTCGATCCAGCAATCATTGCTTCTTCCCCACAACATACAAATCATTGAATTAGTGATTGCTTCAGATTTTGTTTCTTGCAACATTAGGATCCCAGCTTTCTCTTCTTTCACAATTTTTAACAAATCTGGAAGTTTTTCTTCTCCTACAATGCCCCTTATATTCCAAGAAACCATGTTACAATCCATTAAGATTGACATCCCTACCATAAAAACCAGCTTCGTATATTTCATCATCATTCTCGGTTCCATCCCTCTACCCTTGTTCTTCATCATGTTTATTTGATTTTTCCCTAATTTGACTTTTTAATTCCCCCAAACTCAAGTTGTCAAAGTAATCAGTTTTCCTTGCTCGAACACAAGTGTGAATTATCTTTGGGGGAGTAATGAATTAAAGTATTAAACACAAGTGTAAATAGTTGATAGCAGAGGGTTGAAGCGGTGAGGGTAGATTTTATAAGTAAACACTATATCTTCTTCATCCAGACACTGCTCTAATAAATACTCTATCTCTTGTCTTTGTCTTTTTCATTTTGACTCGTTTGTATTGGAAATATATAGCACCGGATGCCGTTAAAAGTCATAACAAACATAGTTAATTAACTACAATATCGAGTGTAGGTCACAAACGCCGGTTACCGAAACCTTTTTATAGGATTCTTTATGGAAAATACTTGAACATTCGGCTTGAAACTCTCATTCGACAATAGCAAGAACTACGTGCCTTTATGTTCTTGGTAGTTTTCTTATTTTACCAACTTTATATATATATAGTAATTGATACACAACAAATAGCAATGGACACTTCACAATGTACAAACCCAATATTTTTGGACCCAACCTGATGTAGTACATCTTTCTGTGGATCAACAATGATTGTTGATCCTTTTCTTCTATATCTACTTTAACAGTTGATCTCATTCTTATGGATCAACAATGAATGTTGATCCCTTACGTCAGTTTAAGTTTGTTTGCTTTGCAAGTATTTCCTTTTCTAGTTTACATTAAACTCTTTCCTTTATTCAGCTTATGTAAGCCCATTTAAAGGCTAGTTCTCTTGTTTACAAGATACATCTTTATTATTATTATTATTATCAAATTTGATTATCAATCTTATTGTCTTTAGAATCTTGATCCTAGTATCATATTTTAGCTAAGTTTCTGACGAAACTTCCTTTATCTTCACAAACCCTAGCAACTAGTTTGCTATTCCCTTATCTATGCTACACTAGTTGGTATTAGATACAGCTCTTTTAGATTTTTTTCTAGGAACAGATCCTAAATACAGCTTCCGCAAAAAAAACTTTTAGCCCTAAATTTTCTTCAACATTACCTTTCTTCTTCACACAGCAATGGCAGATACAACTTTTACAAAAGCTGTTGAAGAGCTGAAAGAACTTTTCAAAACTTCCATATCTCAAATTACTTCCAAATTTGAAACCCTTGAAACACACGTCACAACTTTGACTAGTAGTTTGGAAAAAAAAGCTTGAAACTATCGAAAAGAGGTTAGTTTTCCATGGAGATTACGCAAACAAATTATGGAAACACACTGGTTTGGAAAAAGAAGACATGCCTGAATTAGTCGATGATACAGCAACAGAAAAAGAAGATGGAGAAATGAAAACTGTAGAAAAAGACGATGGTGAAACCACAAAAGTTAAACATTCTTTTACTAAGAACGATTATATTCCTGAGAATGTCTCTCATAACCTTAACCATAGGGAACCATTACAAGGTTATGCCAAAAAAAAACTGGTTACTATACCTTTCAACTATGATGAAGATGAAAAAGCTGAAGCATTCCAAGAGCAACGATGGAGTGATGAAAAACGATTAAAATCTGGTATGAATCCTTATGGATCTTTACTAGAATATAAATTGAATGCTGATATCCCTGGTTTTTATGGTGGTTTACATATTGAAGACTTGCTGGATTGGTTTTATGAAGTAGATTCTTTTTACAACTTCATGGAAGTTCCTGAATATTCTCAGGTAAAACTTGTAGCTTATAAACTTAAAGGTGGAGCTGCATCTTGGTGGGAGAAACTCAGTGAAGATCAACGCAATGCTGAAAAACCTCCTATACGTACTTGGAAGAGGATGAGAGATTAATTACGTGATAAGTTTTTGCCAAAAGATTATAAACAACAACTGTTTATGAAACTTCAAATTAAACTATCGACAAGGAGCCAGACTTGTTGAAGAATATGTAGCTGAGGTCTATGCTTTAGTTGCTCATAACCAATTAAATGAAACTGAAGAACAATTAGTTGCATGTTTTATAGATGGCTTGAAAAATTTAATTCAACAAGGTATGACACAATCATTGTATACAATGGTTGAGGCAATACAACAAGCTATTCATGTCGAAAGAAGTATACTAAGTACTTCAAGACAAGCAACTCCACGTCAAGATCGGTATCAAAATTTATATAAAGATGCCAGACCATATAATTCTTCTTATGGTTACCTGGGTGACAAGGGATCAACAGTCTTTGTTGATCCATATTCAAAGGGATCAACTGTGTTTGTTGATCCACCTGACATAAATACAAGCTAGCCATATCAACATCAACATCAGCAAACAACATCCATTCTTCCAAAAGCTTCTCTGATGATGCATATACCATCTGCTGAGTCACCTTAGGTTACTCAACAAAGAGATGTTGCTCCCAATACCAGAGGTAATAAGTATCAACAACAATTTCCTCCCTAAACTAAACCATCTAATCCTTATTCAAAGTTTAGAGGAGATAAATATAATAAGTGCAACCAAACATTCCATACTTCTAGTGATTGTCGTAAGTATCATGCTTACATTAATGAAACTCAAGAAGAAATTTTGGGAGAAGAAGGTTTAGAAGACGAAGTATTACTTTATCTTCAAGAACATGAGACTTATGATGCATATTTTATTCGAATGATTTGACCAGTTTTAATCACTCAACCATGTCCAACTCAAAGATATAGTATTTTCAAATCTCATTGTCTCATTGAAGAGAAGCTTTGCACTATGATCATTGATAGTGGGAGTATAGAAAACTATGTTTTTGGGAATTTGGTTGAAAAACTTGGTTTACCTGTTACTCTACATCCAAAACCGTATTCAGTTGGTTGGATAAACAGTTCATCCACTCAACAGATCACTCATCAATGTTTGGTAAAGTTTTCTTTTCCAGGCTACTTAGATTATGCTTTATGTGATATTATTAACATGACTGCAGCAAGTTTATTGTTGGGAAGACTATGGCAGTATGATATTCGTGATATTCATAACTGCTATGAGAATACTTATACCTTTGTTCATGAAGGGTTTACTAAGGTTTTATGGCCTTTGCAATCTTCTACTTCTATCAAGGAACAAACAGATAAAAAGACTACTACATTAGTAGCTACCATTGTTCATTCTTTGCACCCAGCTCATTTTTTGAGTTCTCATGAAGTTGACAAACCAATGGTGGATATTCTAGAAAAGGTACAACCTTTGTTATCTTCTTTTAGTGACCTATTTCCTACTGAGTTACTAAAAGTTTTGCCTCCATTGAGAGATTTACAACATCAGATAGACTTTATACCTGGAACTTCTATTCCTAATCAACCTCATTATAGGTTAAGTCCTAAAGAGCATGATATATTACAAGGTAAGGTTGATGATTTGTTACAAAAAGGTTTAATAAGACTAAGCAAGAGTCCATGTGCTAGTCCAGCCTTTTTAGTAGACAAAAAAGATGGTGGACATCGTATGTGTATAGATTGTAGAGATTTAAACAGAATTACTATACCATACAGGTTTCCTATACCAAGAATTGATGACATGATTGATATTCTTTATGGTGCTAAAGTCTTTACTAAGATAGATTTGCGTAGTGGGTATCATCAAATTCGTATCCGTGAAGGTGATGAGTGGAAAACTGCATTCAAGACAAAGGAAGGATTGTATGAATGGTTGGTAATGCCTTTTGGATTATCTAATGCTCCTAGTACCTTTATGCGCCTCATGAATCAAGTTCTACAACCTTTTCTTGGAAAGTTTGTCATATTATATTTTGATGACATATTGATTTTTAGCAACAATGAAGAAGATCATATTTCACATTTATCTCAAGTTTTTAAGGCACTACAAGATAATGTTTTGTATGTGAATCTAAAGAAGTGCATTTTATTTACAAACAAAGTCACTTTCTTAGGATATGTTGTGTCGGATACTGGTATTTCTGTGGATGATTCTAAGGTGAAAGCAATTGTGGAATGTCCTACTCCAACATCTATTCGTGAAATAAGAAGTTTTCATGGGTTAGCTTCATTCTATTGAAGATTTGTAAGAAACTTTAGTACAATTGCTGCTGGTTTGACAGATTGTTTGAAGTGTGATACCTTTAAATGGACCGAAGAAGCAGACAAGAGTTTTAATTTACTCAAAGAAAAGTTATGTAGTGCCCCTGTTCTTGCTATGCCAAATTTTGATAAGACTTTTGAGATTCATTGTGATGCTTATGTTGTTGGCATTGGTGTTGTTTTATCTCAAGAAGGGCATCCAGTTGCATACTATAGTGAAAAGAATTCAGATGTAAGGAAGAAGTGGTCTACTTATGAGTTGGAATTAATTTCTCTTGTTCAAGCTCTTAAAAATTGGCATCCTTATCTTATTCAGAGTGAGTTTGCTGTCAACACTGATAATCAAGCTCTCAAGTTTTTAAAAACTTAAGCAAAGGTAAATAGGATGCATGATAGGTGGTTATCTACTATCAATCAGTATACCTTTTATATCAAACATCATAGTGGAAAACTTAATCAAGTTGATGATTCTTTGAGTAGGAGTGCTCATCTTCTAGTTACTCTTAAACATGAGAGTTTAGCTTTTGATTTCTTGAAAGATCTATATGGTGAAGACAAAGAATTTCAGAAACTCTGGGAAAAGTGTGGTTCTTCAAAAGGTTGTGTCGATGATTTTCTCATACAAGATAGTTTTCTTTTTAAGGGAAATCGTTTATGTATTCCTCAATGTTCTTTGCGCCTTTATTTAATCCAATAATTACATGGAAGTAGCCTGGGATGACATTTTGGACGTGATAAAACCCTAGCTTGAATTGAAGAACGTTATTTTTGGCCATCTATTAAAAGGGACGTTCAAAGGTACGTAAAACATGCATGTTTTACCAACAGTCTAAAGGGAATATTCAAAACATACGTTTATATACTCCACTTCCAATACCTGATGCTCCTTTGGTGGATATTAGCATGGACTTTGTGCTTGGTTTACCACGTACTGCATGGAGGAATGATTCTATAATGGTTGTTGTTGATTGTTATTCAAAAATGGCTCACTTCATAGCATGAAAGAAAACTACAGATTCCTCCAATGTTTCCTACTTATTTTTCAAAGAAATAGTACGTTTGCATGGAATTCCAAAAACAATTACTTCTGATCGAGACACTAAGTTTTTGAGCTACTTTTGGAAGTCTTTATGGATGCATTTGGGTACTAAACATCAATATAGTACAACTGATCACCCTCAAACAGATGGACAAACTGAAGTGGCTAATTGATCTTTAGGAATTCTGATTAGAGACAAAGTTATTGGAGGAAAATATAATCAATGGGATAACCTCCTTCCAAATATGGAATTTGCATATAACACTTCAGTTAGTCGATCTACAGGTAAGACTCCTTTTCAGATTGTTTATTATAAGGTTCCTAATCATATTTTAGATTTGGTGGTGCTTTTCAACCTGCGCAAATCAAATGCTAAAGCTGATAACTTTATTGAGAAAGCTTTACTCATACATCAAGAAGTTAAGTCCAAGCTTGAGGAATCTAATAACAAGTACAAAGAGGATGCAAATCAACATAGAAAGCTCAAGACTTTTGATGAAGGAGAATTAGTTATAATTTATCTCAGAAAAGAAAGGTTTCCTAATGGGACTTACAACAAAACCAAGATGAAGAAATATGGACCATTCAAGATTTTGAAGAAAATCAGTGATAATGCTTATGTTATTGATCTTCCATCAAATCGAAACATCTCTAATATATTCAATGTGCAAGAAATTTTTACCTTTTATGGGGAGAATGAAGTTCTTTCTATTCATAAACTCGAGGATTAGTTTCTTTCAGGGAGGGGGGACTGATGTGGTACATCTTTCTCTGGATCAACAATGATTGTTGATCCTTTTCTTCTGTATCAACTTTAACAGTTGATCAACAATGACTGTTGGTCCCTTATGTCAATTTAAGTTTGTTTGCTTTGCAAGTATTTCCTTTTCTATTTTATGTTAAACTCTTTCCTTTATTCAGCTTATGTAAGCCTATTTAAAGGCTAGTTCTCTTGTTTACAAGATACATCTTTATTATTATTATTATTATCAAATTTGATTATCAATCTTATTGTCTTTAGAATATTGATCCTAGTACCAGATTTTAGATAAGTTTCTGATGAAACTTCCTTTATCTTCACAAACCCTAGCAACTAGTTTGCTATTCCCTTATCTGTGCTACACAACCCATCCTCATTGAGGATGGAGTTTTGATTAGTCGTCAGAGCCTTTAAAGTTTGATTTTTACCCCATAATCTAACGTTACAACTGTTGCTGGAAAATGTCAGTCAATATTTGTAACTTAGGAATTATCATTCTTCACATTTTTTGCAGGTGTTAGTCGGGTAAGTCAGGGAGATAAAGTAGAAAAGACTAAAGACTCTCTGGAAATATGCAGAGCCATAAATAGGTTGTGTTATTTTTCATTTTTGCAAGCCATAAAGTCTTTTATCTTTAAGAAACAAGTTTGTGAGAGTAATTAATTATCTTTAAAACTACTTAAATTTTTCTTTAAATTTTGGTGTATTGTTTTTCAGTTTACTGGTAGAGGACATATTGAGAAAAGAGCCACCAATCATTTCCAGTGGTAAATGTCAATATTTCACTTGATTTGAACTGTTTTGAGATCTAATGGGGATTGAAAAATGAACTGATTGTATGCTACAGTTTAGTTCAGCTATTCAAATACAACCACGAAGAGCTTATCACCGGAATAACACAGAACAGAAAGGTAAATATTGCTTGATTAGCAATCAACAAGTTGCTAGATGTGGTAAAAGTACTCTTTCTTTCTCTTTTGGTTTTGGGTCATACGAGTGGCATTTTTTAATATCTGTGGTTGAAAAGAATTTGGTCAATCCTGGCGGGGATCCCTTGTGATTGGTTGTTTAATTACTGAGTACCAGTTTATTGTTAAAATATCTAACAAGGTAACATATTCTCCATAAATATCTCTGTACGGAGTTTCATTAGGTGTTTAAACTAGCTTTAGAGATAGATTCAAGGTTCCATTCGAGTAAGTATGGGTGACACCTTTACTCTCAAAGAGATAAAAGTCTGGGTGACATCTTTGCGCTTAAAGATATAAGTTATACTAAAGAAAATGGGAGTCGAGAAGAAAGTATCAATTATTTGATTTATTCAATTTTCTATGATAAGGTTTCTTTATTCAGGATTTTATTGACCCGAAGACTGATTTTGTTTTGTTATTTTAACCAACAGAAATTGATGTTTCCTTTCGCATGAGTTTGATGGGTCTTCTTCTTCAAACATGTTACTCTTTTCTCATGGCCTTTGTATGGCTTTGGATTCTAGCGGATCACATCATCTATTTATTTTACAAGAACAATTAATTTCAACTCTGATTCCTCAAGTGTCAAGCATGTTACCTCGGGTTTGTTTCCAAATCATGTGTCAACTTTATGAATTTAACTGATAGATTAATTTATATAGTTTTTATTTGGGATATTTAACGTTTAGTACCCAACAAATGTCCAGCACCTAGCTTTGGTAACTAATATTTCAAATATTAAGGGTTGGTACCTTGACTAGATGTTGACCGTTAAAGACTAGGTTTGGCCTAACAGTTTCTTATTTTTTGTATTTTTCTTTTTCATTTATAAAAATTCAATTATTCATTTAGAATTGGTTTCCTCTATTGCCCTTAGATTTAATATCATTTTCACGCTTCACAAATGAAGACTACGAGCCCCTAATTTGTAACTCCAAATTCTCAATTCTCCGTTATCATTCCTTTTGCAACCCGTTTCCAAAAAAAAACCAAATTGAATCAAAGTATGTTATCCCTGGAACAAATAAATAGAAAACATTATAATCTTTTACAAAACTCAGTTTTCATATAGACCTTGCTTGAATCAGTGAGAAAACGAAAAAGAAAATTAACAAAACTTCATCTCATCAACTGCACCACCATGAAATTAACGAACCTTTATTTGATGATCTTGTTTTTCTCTAGTATTCATCTCTCTGGAAATTTTAGTCACTATTGATTTCATGCAATTGAAATACCTTTATCATTCAAACTAATATATAACTCTCAATTAGATTCTTTTCATCATCAGAATCCCCACTTTTTTTCCTTCGGTTCTCAATAAATCCATCAAAACCCTTAGAAACTTCATTGGGTTCCTATCAAAATGCCTTAATTCTCATTCCATTTTTCGATACCAATTGATTTGACCGCATAACAATTTGCTGCAATATCTGCTTAGCATCGATTCCTTTAACAAGTAATTTTAGAAAAGCAAATTTAGGGAAAAGGGGGATCTAGAATTGGAGAAGGTGATAGAAAAACAGAGGTCATTCTGTTGATTTTTATCTTTTTAGAGAATTCATTGATCTCAAATCTTATCAAATGCTTCAGCAGAAATTCCATCATCATGGATTTGGGGGTTGTGATAGATTACAGTGGGAAATATTTGGGGTCTTGGAGTTACAATTATAATGATTTGATTATATTATGGAGAAAGAAGTTCTCAATATTGAAAAAAACAACCTACAACCTAATAAAATCCGAGCCGCTATGCGCAATACGAAACCTACACAAGCAATGACATACAAATGCGGAAATAACAAAACTACACAATATAGAAGCAATCACACAACACCGGCAATTACGTGGAAAAACCCCTCCAAGGTGAAGGGTAAAAAACCACGGGAAAATCTTCTACTATAACAATAATGGGTTACACATAATTCTCCCAATTTGGGGATAACAACAACTTCAAGGTGCCTATAGCACTTGGATACCAATTTGCCTAAATTACACTCACCCCTAAGGATGGATCAACAATTCATTCACAAAATAGATAATATACACTATCAATTTGACAATAGCAAGAGATGAGATACTTACTACTAGGGTTTGAACAAACCCTAGATTTTTTCCCCTTTAAAGAGATGTGGAAATTGATCAATCAATCTTCACCGTAACAACCAATAGATCCTTAGCTAAGAACCCTTTCTTCTTCTTCAAAGATTAACTCCAAAATCATCACCAAAGATCAACTCTAATGGTGGCTACACCCTCTCTCTCTTTCTCTTCTTCCTCTCTTTTTCTTTATTCACAAAATGAAGAAGATAACCTGTCGAATGTCTCCTGATGCCTTTTGCCTTTGTTATAACATAACAAGGCATGTGCTAAGTAACTCCCCCCTTTTGATAAGGGGACATCGGGACTATTGGGATACATAAGACGTAAACCCAATAATCTCCCCCTTATGACTTATGGTAAGGTACCAGTCACCACCAAACCTGCCCTGCTACAAAAATACACATGCTTGTAATTTGTAGCGACTTTGTCATCATATCAGAACCGTTGTCATCGGTATGGATCTTCCCAATATACAAGACCTTCTCATCGAGAACTTCTTGTATCCACTGATACCTAATATTGATGTGCTTGGACCTCGAGTGAAAACTTGAATTCTAGCTAAGATGGATGGCACTCTGGCTGTCACAGTAAACGATGAACCTTTGTTGCTTCACACCGAGTTCTCTAACAAACCTCTTCATCCATATCATCTCCTTGAAACTCTATGTAGCTTCAATTTGCTCTGCCTCTGTAGTAGACAATGCCACACATTTTTGTAACTTGGATTGCCAAGACACAGCTCCCCCTGCATAGGTAAATAAGTAACCCGATGTCGACTTGAGACTATCTTGAGTACCTACCAAATATGAATCTGTGTAACCAACCAACTCTGGCTTGTCACCACCATAGCACAAACACATATTAGATGTACCCCTTAGATACCGTAATATCCATTTCACTGCTTCCCAATGCTCCATAGCAGGATTTGATAGAAATCTGCTTACCAATCCAACCGCATGAGCTATATTTGGCCTTGTACACACCATTGCATACATCAGACTACCAACTGCGGACGCATAAGGAATTTTCTCCATCTTCTGTTTCTCAACATCTTTCACAGGACATTGATCATGAGTTAACTTAAAATGGTTTGCAAGTGGACAACTTACAGGATCAGCCTTGTCCATGTTGAATCTTTGCAACACCTTCTCAATGTAGCTTTTTTGTGATAACCACAGCTTCCTTGCTTTCCTATCACGAGTGATCTCCATGCCAAGAATACGCTTTGTTGTACCCAAGTCTTTCATAGCAAAAGACTTGCTCAGATCTGACTTCAACCTGTCAATCTTTTTCTTATTTTTTCCAACAATAAGCATGTCATCAACATATAGCAAAAGAGTAAGAAAATCACCATCAACAAATTTTTGAATGAATACACAGTGATCTGAAGTTGTCCTCTTGTACCCATGTTCCTTCATGAATGATTCAAAGTTCTTGTACCATCTTCTTGGAGCTTGATTCAAACCATATAGACTCTTCTTTAGCTTGTATACCATGTTCTCTTTTCCTTTGACTTAAAAACCACCGGGTTGTGCCATATACACATCTTCCTCCAACTCACCGTGAAGAAATGTTTTCTTGACATATTGTTGTTCTATCTCAAGATCCAAACTAGCGGCTATTGCCAAGACAACCCGAATATAAGGAAATCTCACCACCGGTGAGAAAATCTCGTCGAAGTCAACACCCTTTCTCTGTTCATAATCCTTCACAACTAAGCATGCTTTGTACCTTGGTTGTGAGTTACCATCTTCAGTCTTGATTTTGTACACCCACTTGTTCTTCAGAATTTTCTGGTACTCAGGCTTGTCAACCAAATCAAAAGTGTCATTCTCATCTAATGATACAACCTTTTCTTTCATGGATTTCAACCACTTCTGACTTTCAGGAACACTAAGATCTTCTTCATAAGACTCTGGTTCACCTGCATCTGTGAGCATCACATACTCATGTGGTGTATACTTTGTTGAAGGTAATCTGGTCCTGCTGGATCCTCTCAACTCAACTTCTGGTTGTTGTTGTTGCACTTCTTGATCAACATCACCCACTGGAACATCTTCATGAGCTTCATCTTCATTTACATTACCATCAACATCATCATCATGTTGTTCAAGAGAATGAACAACTGGATTTGGATCCAAGGTCATGTCATCTTGAATCTTTGGCATCTCAAATTTCTCAAAGTCTTCAATAGTCTGGTCTTCAAGGAATATTGCATCCCTACTTATGATAACCTACTTATGATAACATTCTTGTCAACTGGATCCCAAAATATGTAACCAAACTTCTCTGTCCCATAGCCTAGGAACACACACTACTTTTCTTTGTCATTAAGCTTTGATCTCTGATATTTTGGGATATGAATAAATGCCCTGCAATCAAACACTCTCAAGTGATCATAAGTAGGTTCTTTGTCTCTCCATACCTTTTCTGCTACTTCTCCATCTAGCGGTCTTGAAGGAGATCGATTGATCAAATACACAGCAGTATTCATTGCTTCACCCCAGAAATGCTTTTGCAACTTGGAATGAGATAACATGCACCTGATTCTCTCAAGAATAGTGCGGTTCATCCTCTATGCAACACCATTATGTTGTGGAGTCTTCGGTACTGATTGTTCATGACGTATACCCATGCTCTTGCAATACACTTCAAGTGTTCCAATGTAGTCTCCCCCGTTGTCAGAACGAAGGCACTTCAAGGTTCTACCTGTTTCTCTTTCCACCATGATGTGAAACATCTTGAACACAGGAACAACATCTTCTTTGTTCTTGATTGCATATGACCAAACCTTCCTTGAAGCATCAGCTATGAAAGTAACAAAATAAATAGCACCACCAAGTGTTTTTACCCTTAAAGGTCCACATACATGAGAATGAACAAGATCAATAATACCATAATTGTGCTTGGGTAAAGCTTTATGAAAGGAAACTTTAGTTTGTTTACCAACTAAACAATGAGTACACTTACCCAATTGCATACCTTTGGCATTTGGCAAAACTTGTCTTTTGGTGAGGATTTGAATTCCCTTCTCACTAAGATGACCAAGTTTTCTATTCCACAACTTGGAGATTGAATCTTTGTCAACAACATTCAACTCACCTTTCAACACCTTCACTTGTATTTTGTACAATGTGCCACACTTCTTGCCTCTTGCAATAACCATGGAGCCCTTGCTTAGTTTCCATTTTCCATATCCCAAGTGATTGTTGTACCCTTCATCATATAACACTCCTGGTGACATTATATTCAAACTAAGATCTGGTACATGTCGCACATTTCTGAAAACCAATGTGCAGCCAACACTGGTCTCAACCTTCATATCACCCATTCCTATAATATTAGCAACACCACTGTTACCCATTATGACTGACCCAAAGTTACCAGCCTTGTAGGAGGTAAATACATCTTCATGAGGAGTAGCATGATAAGATGCACCTGAATCAACTATCCATTATGAATTAGAACCTTCAAAAGTCACATAAACATCATTAAAATCTGAGAATACAATGATATCATCATTTGTCGCAGTAGCTGCAACATCATTGTCTTGTCTATCATTTCCTTTCCCCGTCTTATATTCTTGCTTCAGCTTCGTACATTCATTTGAATAATGACCTCTCATACGACAGTTCCAACATTCAACTTACTTTCTGGACTTTTATTTACCCCTTGACTTGCTACGGCCAACTTATCTTCTGTCTTTTCTTCTACCACGATTTTCTGTCACAAGAGCTTCTGAATGAGATGAGTCTGATGACCTTCTTCTAACTTCTTCATTCAGCAAACTGCTAGTTGAAACAATCATGTTCAACTTCCTGTCTGGAGAAGAATAACTGAGACAATTCCTCAATGGCTCCCAACTGTCTAGTAAAGTATTTAGCAACAAAGAAGCTTGAATCTCTTCAGGAATTATTAGCTCCATAGATGTAAGATGATTCTTAATACCCTTCATTTCATTTAAATGTTGCGCCATTGAGCTTCCTTCCTTGTAACACAGTTTTCCAAGCCTTTTGAATAGAAGAGCTTTTGCACAAGGAGACTGCTGATCATATATCTACTCTAACTTGGTCGACAAAGAATGTGCTAGTATTTCACTAGCCACATGATGAAAAATGTTATCATCAATCCACTGACGAATAAAACCGACTGCTTTTCGATTAGTAACTTTCCAATCTTCTTCACTTGTCTTCTCAGGCCTTACTCCCTTACTCTCTATTAGACCATAAAGATCTTTACAATATAACCAGTCTTCCATCTTCTCCTTCCATATCACAAAGTTCTCACAGGTAAAATTGACCATTCTACTACTAGTGCTAGCTTCCGCCATTGTACAGGATTAACTCATCACAAAATCTCTAATACCACTTGTTGGGGGAAGCTTAAAAAATCCGATCCGCTATGCGCAATATGAAACCTACACAACCAATGACATACAAATGCGGATATAACAAAACTACGCAATATAGAAGCAATCAGACAACACCGACAATTACGTGGAAAAACCCCTCCAAGGTGAAGGGTAAAAAACCATGGGCAAATCTTCCACTATAACAATAATGGGTTACACACAATTCTCCCAATTTGGGGATAACAACAACTTCAAGGTGCCTATAGCACTTGGATACCAATTTTCCTAAATTACACTCACCCCTAAGGATGGATCAACAATTCATTCACCAAATATATAATATACACTATCAATTTGATAATAGCAAGAGATGAGATACTTACTACTAGGGTTTTAACAAACCCTAGATTTTTTCCCCTTTGAAGAGATGTGGAAATTGATCAATCAATCTTCACCACAACAACCAATAGATCCTTAGCTAAGAACCATTTCTTCTTCTTCAAAGATTAACTCAAAAATCATCACCAAAGATCAACTCTAATGGTGGCTACACCCTCTCTCTCTTTCTCTTCTTCTTCTCTTTATTTTCTTCACAAAATGTAGAAGATAACCCATCGAATGTCTCCTTTTGCCTTTTGCCTTTGTTATAACATAACAAGGAATGTGCTAAGTAACTCCCCCCATTTGATAAGGGGACACCGGGACTATTGGGATACATAAGACGTAAACCCAACAATAAGTAGTTGAAAAGGTTTATATTACTTGCTTTGAATTTACTACCCACTCTATATCCATAGATATGTGGTTGGTGTTGGCATCACATTATGGAGATTGCAGAAAAAAATAACATCGAGTGGCGTTGTCTTGCATGTTGAACGTTTTATGACAATGAGAAGATTGTAAGAACACCATCTAACTATTAGAGGTTGTTAAAATTCATGTAAGATTGATTACTTCTGAAAAAATAAGCATCGTTCTATCATGATAACAATAACAGATAACTCACCAGGTTTTACTTGCTATAGATATTCAGAATGTGTAATCTAACAGATCATTTTCGCTCAAATCACTTTTGATTAATGAAATAATTTTTGGGTGTGTGTTGGATGATGCTCAAGGACACAATGGTTAGAAGCATGATTAAGTGAATTAACCTTAGAGAATTATAATTCACGCATGAGTAGTAACATAAGGACACAATGGTTAGAAGCATGAGTAAGTGAATTTACCTTAGAGAATTATAATTCACGCATGAGTAGTAACATTACTATATTTTAGTGTTGGTGTTACAATCTAAATTGTTCTCGGCAGACCTGGAGTGCACCAATAACATCATAGTCCATATGTGTTACAAATTTAGTAATATAGATTTTACCTTCAATAGGTAGTAAATGTGTATTTAAGCTTAAATGAGCTCAGTAGGATCCTTAAAAGTTATATTTTACCCAATCCATCATTATATCTTTCATTTTCCATGAGAAGAGAAAGACCACTACCTTATGTGTTATTTCATCAGGTATTTCAGATTACTTTTACTGACAATGGATTGTACTCTATCTTAATAACCAAATTCTTTCACCATTCATTTCATTATATCGTCCCCTACTGTGACTCCCAGCTCCAATGGCGATAAGATTGAGTCACGACTTTAAAGTTTTTAAATTATTATAATTTCTACTAATTTATACAATGATTGATCGGCTGCATATGTTGCTCCAAAGAACTCTTCATGATCCATAAACCCAATGTTAATCGACCAACCATTCCTCAATGCGGATGGAGTTGGTTATTTAGAATGTTGGATGGCATCCCGACCATGGGACTCTAGAAGAATTACCACGATCTACAAAAAGGAAATGTAGAGACAATGATCTTAATTTATTTTCTCATGGAAGTTTCTTGATTGTTAACGTAATGACAAGTAATGGGCTCAATTAGTATTATTTTTGTTGTTTATCGTTTGTGGTGGAGGGTGATGTCAGTGCAGGTCTTTTTGCTGTCAAAGGGTTTTGGTGGTAGTGATAATTTGTACCTCAGCAATAATGATGGTACAATATAAATTTTGAAGCTCCAATATCTTATTTGTACCTTCAATTTTTAATTACAGTGTTGATGGTGGTTTTTAGCTTAGGGTTAAAATCGTAAACACTAAACCCTAGCTGACAGTAATGTCACAACATTTAAAGCAACAAACATTTACTGGGCACATTTATTGAAACCTTTTATGTGTCTCTAAAATAATTACCGGGGTATATTTTTCAAATTAGGGTTACGAAGAGCCAAACCCTAATTCCCACGTGTGCCAATGGCAAATTATGCCATCCACACCGACCGCGCCAAAGCATTCCAACCATGCTAGCCGCACCTCCGTGTCAATGGAAAATCATGTCATCCACACCAACCTCGCCAAAGCATGCCAACCATGCTAGACGCACCTCTGTTCCAACGGAAAATCATTCCAGCCACACCGACCGCGCCAAGGCATGCCAACCATGCTAGCCGCACCTCTGTGCCAATGGTAAATCATGCCAGCCACACCAACTGCACCAAAGCATGCTAGCCGCACCTCTGTGCCAATGGAAAATCATGCCATCCACACCAACCGCGCCAAGGCATGTCAACTATGCTAGCCGCACCTTTGTGCCAATGGAAAAACATGCCAGCCACACCAACCACGCCAAAGCATGCCAACCATGATAGCCGTAACTCTGTGCCAATGAAAAATCATGCCAGCCACACCAACCGCGCCAAGGCATGCCAACCATGCTAGCCGCACCTCTGTGCCAATGAAAAATCATGCCAGCCACACCGACCACGCCATGCCAAACACATCTCGCCATGGCCCCTCATGTTGCGCCACCATGCTAGCCTTCCGCTTGTGGCTACTAAAGTGAAGGGGTGCAACAATCAATGGTTTCCATTAAATCCCAAGAGCAAATCATGGCCGCCTAAAGTCACCTCACGAATTTGGCCCAAAACCCTAGCTTGGTCACGCACCTAGCCAAGCTAGCCGCGCCATGCCAAATATATCTCGCCATGGCCCCTCATGCGGCGCCACCATGCTGTCCTTCCCCTTGAGGCTACTAAAGTGAAGGCGTGCAACAATCAACGGTTTCCTTTCAATCTCAGGAGAAAATCATGTCCTCCTAAAGTCACCTCATGACTTTGGACCAAATACCTAGCTTGGTCACGAACCTAGCCAAGCTATCCGCGCCATGACAAATATATCTTGCCATGGCCCCTCATGCCGCGCCACCATGCTGGTCTTCCCCTTGCGGCTACCAAAGTGAAGGCGTGCAACAATCAACGGTTCCCCTTCAATACCAAGAGCAAATCATGGTTGTATAAGGTCCCCTCATGACCTTTAGCCCAAAACCCTAGCTTGGTCACGCACCTATCCCAAGCTAGTCACGCCATGAGCCCATGGCTACTCCTTGCCCCCACATGCCAAGCCAAACCAAACCTAGCCAAGCTAGTCGCGCCATGCCCAACACACTTTGCCTTGGCCTTAGCAATGCTAGTCACGTCATGCCTAGCCAAGCGCCATTGCCTTGGCCCTAGCCATGTCATATGACCATGGAAAACCCTTAGCCCCATATGCCAAGCCAAACCAAACAGAGCTAGGCTAGCCGCGCCATGAAAAACGCACTTTGCCTTGGCCCTTGCCATGCTAGTCACGTCATGCCAAGCCAAGCGCCCTTGCCTTGGCCCTAGCCATGCCATACGACCATGGAAAACCCTTGTCCCCACATGCCAAGCCAAACCAAACCTATCCAGGCTAGCCGCGCCATGACAAACGCACTTTGCCTTGGCCCTAGCCATGCTAGTCACGTCATGCCAAGCCAAGCGCCCTCGCCTTGGCGCTAGCCATGCCATACGCCCATGACGAACCCTTGGCAACTCATGCCAAGTCTAAAGACACCCTAGCCTTTCCACCCTGTTGGCCCTCACTACGCGGCTACCAAAACAAAGGCGTGCCACAATCAACGGTTGCCCCTCCTCTCAAGATGCAAAATCTCGACCGTCGAAGGTCACCAGGCTAGCAAGTTCCCCGAGCTCAACTTTCCAAGCTACAGTAACGTGTTACATGTTTTCCAAAAATATTCAAGACATCAACACAAACTGGGGGATCCTCTTTGGGTATTGGTTTGGTGGTTTATAGCATGCGGTGTACACTACGCCCTTCATAAAGAAGTGTCATAAGGGTGAGGCGGCTAGTAAATACGGGAAGTTATGCGAGAAACATTCATGGGACATAAAGCCGTACGTTAACAACTTTATGGAACATCAATTCCATAACAGTTTCATTCGTTAACCACTTTATGGAACATCAAGTCTATGCAAACGGTTACCACCTCCTCTCATTTAATTACCCACTCCTTAATGAGGCCAGGGTACGTTTCTACTTCTACTTCTATAAATAGGTCTTACCTATTTCCATTTGGACAAAAAGTTCATTTGGACAAGACAACACTCAAAAATACTTACTTTATAGCTCTCCTCGTGAGATCTCCTACCTTTTCCGATAACAAGTCGTGGAAACCCAACTACTCTTCCAGAATCAACTATTCTGGTCTCACCACTTTCCTTGCTTCCCTCCCCAAAACTAACCCATTATCCTCCGCTTTATTACCGAAGCAAGTCTGGAACGTCCATTTCTTGGTTTAGGCCGGACTTGTATAGATTGATCTCTCGAATCTAAAGTACTCCCTTGCAGTACATTGTTTAGGGTTTAAACTGTTTCTCACCTTCACACCCGCAATTACCGAAATTAGCAGAAACTATTTTCACCTATAAACACTAGTAGAAAAATGGGCTTAGGTGACAGTTCAAAACTGTCACCGTAATATTTATTGACAGTTCTCGAAAAAATATGCACTGTCACCAAATCCTCTGTTACAAAAGGTCTTTAAGAAACTGTTACATATTCATGACATTACGGTAACACTTGTTTTCAGAAACTGTCATTTATTGAAGACTTACGATAACATGTTATTAGTTAAACTGTCATCTAACACTCAAAAGCTTTCACTAAGGTAACAGATTTTACATAAAACTGTCATTGTTGGCATGTTTCAGTAACATCTTTAGAATAAAACTGTCATTATTTTCTTTCACTAAGGTAACAGTTTCTTCATGAATAAGTCATCGTAGGTAACATCTACTACCTTAAAAATTGTGAGTTCATGTTATAGTTCTGGTGATATATGCTCAATGAGATAAATAAAATCAAAATTTCAAAAACTGTAGAACGATTATTTAGTGTTTAAATAAATTGAATTAAGCAGTAGGGAACTACATAAGTTGAGTACAAGTGAATATACGATATAGGTTACATAATTCAATACACTTGATAGAACAATATTATTAGTACTAGCTAAAAGCAATTATCAACGCCATCGGAAACCATATCAAAATCTACTCTCTTCTTGTTTTAATACCCAAATGTGGACCAACACTTGAACCGAAATTTGGACCATCGCAATCATGTCACCAACTCTTGAACATGGTTTATTATACATGATCTCTTCTTCATAGCACTCAGACATCCTCTGCAAAACGAATACAAATTAATTGCTGATAATTATTTTTCTAAAGCAACAACAAACAAGATCTTTATTAACGAATAGCATGAAACGGTGCCACAAGGAAAAGTTAGCAGTAAACAAGAAAATTAAAGAATTAAAATTACTAGTACACAACTTGTACCTTTTCCTAAACACCTCACTATACATTCCAGCTGAAATACCTTATCTCTTTAAAACTATCAGAAATGGCATCTTCGTGCTTCATATCCCAGAATATAAATGACATCACATTACAATACAATCTCAGAGACATGCATATTCTTGGTGGAACTGATAGCTGTAAGCTCAAAGTTCAAAATTTTGAATAACCCATTTATGATTCCAGTTTTGTTTATAAGGCTTGAAATTTAGATTAACCGATATATGTATTCCAATTTTGTAGTTTATTGATCTACATGACTTCGTTTTCAATTGGACAAAGCAGTGCTGACAAGAACAAGGTAAACAACAATAACATATAACATTAATAGAATCCTCATATTGAGGTCTAAAGTAAGCAAGCAAAATAAAAGATAATAATAAGAATAGTTTAAAGTGGCACAAACCTGAAGTGAATGTGCACTCGCTCAATCCCATCCATACACCGAATGAAGTATTGAAAGTCTCTTTGTCGGTAATGTAATACGCTGCCGACCTAGATTGGGTTTCATATTAACAAACCAAAATGTGAACTAACAACCTGATCAGGCTCTCTATAAAGAGCGTGTACTGTAAGCTTGTCAAGAAGTAACAAATTAGAATTTAGAAAGAGCACACGAGCAATATTCTGGAAAAGGTTTTTCGCCTTCCAGTGCATTTCTGGAGAAAACTAAGTCTCTGGAAATCATTTAAAGTCAACAGGTCACGAATCACAAATGAGCAACTCTGAGATAGCTATCTGTAGCTAAAAACGCACAAGTGTTGTTACCGTTTATATATTTGAGGTGTGACAATACCTCAGTGTCTTAATTCCGCACTGTATATGATTAAGTGATAGAATGTTTCTATTGCACTTTGATTGAACTATTTAAGTAACTATGTAACTTTTTAAGGCTAACAATAACATGGAACTTTGAAAACTGACCGCAAGAATGGAAGCTTCCAGTGACCCATGCTAAAAGTGCATCAATGAACTCAAGCTTTATATGTACTTGTTCAAGCTTTTGGGAAACAAAATTTTTGTCAAGCAACTCATCAGGCTTCATATTGCTCTTTCAGTTGCAGTCTCGAACTTCAGATCTCTCTTCAAGACAAAATAGTTTCTGTAACCATAAATCCTAGTTGTAAAGAAATGCAAACACAAAAGAAGTAGCGATAACAGACTGAGTAAGATCCTACGAAAACCAATCAATCATACTAGAAAGAGAGACCTAAGTTACTAGTGAACCTGAAGTGCAGTTAGACGATCTTGGAAGTTTAAATTCCAAAATTTTCTCCACTTTGATTAGACTTTGTTGTACAGTACCCCAGAACTTGCTATCCAAAACAGGATACATGAAGTAGTTTCATGGGTACAGAAGAAATAAACTTGTAAAACAAAGGTAATGAAAAATTTAACAGTTATTGTTCAAAAGTGAAATGAAAAGAGAAACGACGCGCAAAAGTATTTCGTTTTTACCTGAATAATATGGCATCCATAAGGTTACGTAGATGGTGCTGCACCTTGATTACGGAAGGCAAAAATTATGAATCGATTTTCCTCTGTAAAAATACAGTCGAAACATTTACGTATCACATGATTCCCATTCTGATCATGCACACATCTCAAAAGGTTTACATCAAGCCCATAAACAAGCTGCGTTTTCAGATCAAACTCAATATCCTCAAATGCCTGCATAAGAAAATAAAATCAATAACGTTTTACAGCTAAATTACAGACGTAATAATGAGAAACTAGACATATTTTACAGCTAAATTACATACGTAATAATGAGAAACTAGAGATATTTTACAGCTAAATTACAGACATAATAATGAGAATATATAGAATCGTGATTGAATGGATTAGTTTTTATTTTCTAATCAGTGATATGGAAACTTGATAAACTTGCTCTGTTTCCTTTTTCAAAATTATATTATCAATTACTGCTAACATTGTATGATCAAAAAGATGGTAAGAAAAAGACTGACATAAAGTACTTGATTTATATTTCCTAATGCTAACTGTCAATGACGAAATTATAAAAAGAAAAATTGAGATTTATTACGAATTATTAATGCTGTGATTGATTTTTATTTCCTAATTTTGGCTATTGATAGTCAAATCAGTAATCAGTTTTATTACTTAATATAATTATAGTATTTACACTATGGAAAGATCAATTAATCCCAATAATCAATGACGAAAATATGGAAATAAAAGTTCAGATTATATTTAGGACTATCTAGTATCTATGGAGATGAAGCTCTCTCTGCAATTTTTTTACGGTAGGTGCAAGCATGAGTAGCAGATGGACACATTAAATCTTCATTCTTAACAAGTCTGTTAGCGTCTAGTCACTTCGTATATTCACATGGATAATGTAACAAGTTTGCAATTGTTTGGATGGCTCAACAATCTTCTAGCAAATATCTGTCGAACAGACAAAGGGAGCTGCTTAAGTTTTATGAAGCATTGTGCATGTTCGCCTAAAGCGCTAGGCGACGAGCTTGGCGCATCGCCTCGCCTAGCGCCTAACACAACATTTCCAACAAGTTGATATGCAAGTTCCTTTCTCTGCTCAGCATTTGCATGCTCAAGAAGCTGCATAAGTGATATCCTAACTCTTTACCAATAAAGCCGCCTAATAAGAATCCAATAAGAAATTAGGTGCCTAATCTACTCAAGAAAGGCACTAGAACTACCGAAAGAGTGAACAAAATATTTTTTAAGAAAAAAATAAAATATAGAGAGGAAAAGAAAAAGCTCAATATCAAATGAAAAACTTACACGAGATCAAATATTTGATGATGTCAATTGGTTCGAGTAAAGAAGGGGATTGACCAAGTAAAAAACTCCGTTCTGTATACACCACCACAACTTCCATCAGCTACACAACCATCTATCCTATTGACTTCCGCATTTGCACCCTTTCCTGCACCATTCAAGTCCATAACTACAATTCAATCAACTCCTTTCATAAACAACACCACCACACTATTCTATCTCAGGCACTCAACTGCCTTTCTTCCATGAACTCATCCTTGGAAGCTTAGTAACATCACCATAAGCTTCAGAATTCCTTCCACAACCTGTTCCCATGTTCTCCACTTCAATCCACACACAGCTTCAACAGCAACACCAACAAAACTGGAACAATAGCAACTGCAACAGTACTATCTAGCATCTTGAACACCAAACAACCATGTTCTTTCCCTGATTCCTGCAGCTTTTAAGCTCGACCACATTGTCACAATTCAATTCATTACCAGAATCAACAATATTTACCAATTCAATCCCGTAAAATTAAGAGACCAACATCCTCAGCTCAACCATAGCCACTCCCAATATAAATCCATGCTCAAACCTATCTTTCCTCCTTTCCTGTTCTGAACCTTACCAAACTTAAAAACAAACCCCTCTTGATGAAACCAACTTAAATTTTACCAAGCAGAAAACTCACTCTCACAGTAGCCGAATTTCTCTTGCATTTGGCAATCCTACTTCAGTTGAACACGGGATTTAACCAGATAATTTCATGTCAATTAAACAAAAGTTGAACGAGCAAAGAGAAATTTAACCGAACTATGAGGCATCAAATGCAAAGGTCCTCCACTCGGGAATTGATCTTTCTATTCAAAACTAGGGCATCATACAAAATAAAAATAGATCTTGAAAACCAACCTAAATGGAAAAAGTAAGATAAACAAAAATCATAAATTTAGGGATTTCACCAAAAAATTTTTTAGAACATATACCTTGAAGAAAACATCACATGTTTTCAATTCTTTATGACCAAGATAGGGAGAGCTTGATTTAAGTGGAAAATTTCAGAGAAAGAAAGGTAGATAATGAATGATCATGAGATGATAGAAGAAACAGATGCAACCCTAGATTGAATCCCCGATTTTACTAAGAAAAAATCGTGAAAGAGAGAGAGACGAGATCTGCCTAGAGAGAGATAAGGATCGTTGAGAGAGATGGGTGACGGTAATTACAAATTGAGTTTAGGTTCTTCCTATGGGGTTTTTAGAAAAAATGAAAGGCGAAGGAGCAGAGACTAGAGAGAGATACCTACTAACTGACCCACTAACTTCCTGCAAAAAAAAAAAAAAAAAAAAAAAAAAACTGTACAGACCCACTACCAGCGTGTGTTGGAGAGAATACTCAATGGGAGGTATTATGAATAATGGTAGCAGTTTTGGATCTTAACTGTCACTACAAAAGAAAGCGGCAGTAATTAAAATAACTGTTATCTATATGGTAACACTATGATAACAATTTTTTAATGGAACTGTTACAATAGCTCAAGACTAATAACAGTTTTAAACTGTTATAATACATCACAGTATAGTAGCAGTTTTCTTCAAAAACTGTCATTGTATAATAAGTCAGTGATAGTTTAAAAACTGTAATGATTGTTCAACATTATAGATGTCAGTTTTAATAAGAAATTGTCACCTATATCTCTGAGCTTTTTCTTTTGTAACAGTTCATATGTGAACTGTCATAATTTTGGAAACTGAACTGTCACCAAAGCCTATATTTGTACTAGTGAAACAATTGGCGATCACAGCGGGTGGATTGATCTATAGGTCCCAATATCATCCTCTAAATACGTCTCTCTAACAAGGAAGGATGGTTGGTCTTTGGAATGAATCTGGGTCCTCGGATTCCACTCAGGAAAACGACAATGTTTTAACGCCCAACAACGCGGCCGATGAAGGAGTTCTAAGGTTGATTGACTTGGCATGGGTCTAAGGGATTCACACCAAAAACATGGGTCTGATGAAAGACGCAATCAACACCATACTAGATTTCCTCATTAACCTGACGGCAGAGTTGAGAGGTTTTCTTGCCTCGGAAACTTTGGTGTTGGGTACTGACGTCCCGAATGATCACTCTCAAGCCAACATCTTCACTGCCAATCAGAGACCCGTAAGCCAAGAAGCGGCCTCGCTGGTGGAAAACTTGTGTGAACTATTACATCTTTCAAGGGATCAACAGATGGAGACGTTCGCCACCATCAATCGGATAACTTTAAGCGTGCACTTGGTTCCTCCTTGCTCGGAAATAACAAAAATGCAGGATCCGTCCATTAATAATATCACGTTCACCAACGACGACATGATGGCAGAAGAAGGCCATAACCGTGCCTTACACGTCACTGCTCGAATAAAAAATATGGAATTCAAAAGGGCCCTCATCGACACAGGAGCGTCCTCCATTGTTGTCACCCTTAGGACGCTCAGGACGGCCAAAGTACGACCAAGCAAGGTGACACGACAACCTACTACCATGACAAATTTCGAAGGAAACCAAACCAATACATATGGGTACGTCAATTTGAATCTTTCGGTAGGACATGTCCAGTCAAAAGTAAGATTCGAGGTAATTGAAAAAGAGTCATACTACCACATGATACCGGGGAGACCATGACTCCACGACAACATGATCATTCTTTCAACGTACCACCAGTACTTGAAAACCACGCTAAATGGAGAAGTCGTTCGCATCGCAGCGTCATTATCTCCCTATGCACTAATCTGTGGCATGGAAGTTTTTGAGCCAAGACAAGGGATGCAAGTCACAATCAATTAGGTTCACCACACCCCACTTCCAAAATGGACGTCCATTGAAGAAATCGATAGTCATACACAACCCCACAGAGAAAATCGGCCTCACGTCACACCTTAAGAAGAGAGGCGCACTCCCCTCCATCCGCAGAACCAGAGCCTGGTTCCAACCAAGCGAGGACGGACTTTCGATACGGGTCACGACGAAAAGGGGAAAACCGTATCTCAATGTCATTGTTATAAATTAACATGGGAGACTACCACGCAGTCTCTCCACCCAATTGAATGCCAGCTCGGTGACAAGTCACGAGGGGATATACCTAACGCACCACAATAGCTACAAGACGACACCAATTCAACCACGAACGAGCTTGAAATTGTTAATATCGGGAATGAGGAATCTCCACGACCCATACCTATAAGCTCGACTCTACACACAGACGAGCGCGCAAAGTTCGTAGACCTCCTCAAGGAATATCAAGATGTGTTCGCATGGACATACGAGGAAATGCCTGTCCTGGACTAGAAGCTGGTTACTCACCATTTACATGCGATATACGGATCCAAGCCGGTCAAGCAGACCCCAAGGCAGTTCCGGAACGATATTGAATAACAGATTAAGGTGGAGGTTCAAAAGTTATTGGTGGCCGGTTTTATCAAACCAATCCACCACCCCACCTGGTTGGAAAATTTAGTTCCGGTGAAAAAGAAGAATGGTCAAATCAGGTGCTGCATCGATTTTAGGGATCTAAATAAATGTTTCCCTAAAGATGATTTTCCGCTCCCCAACATCGACATGCTGGTAGATGCCACCAGTGGACATGGCATGTTTTCTTTCATGGACGGGTACATCGGCTACAACCAAATAAATATGTACGAGCTTGATGCAAGCAAGACCGCTTTTCGAACTCCTCTCGGAAACTTTTACCATACTGTGATGCCCTTCGGTTTGAAGAACGCTGGCGCCACATACCAACGTGCTATGACCACCATTTTTCATGACATGATGCACAAGCAGTTTGGGGATTATGTAGATGACATAGTGGTCAAGTCAAGAACCCGGGAGGCTGACACCGAAATTCTACATCAGGTGTTCGAAAGATGCCGTGAATAAAAGATAAAAATGAATCCGTTAAAGTGTGCTTTTGGTGTCTCCTCGGGCAAGTTCCAAGGCTTTCAAGTAACCTCTGAGGGGATCAAAGTTGACCCAACTAAGACACAAGCCATCCTCACGATGCCACCACCGCGGAATATGAAGGAACTCCAGAGTTTCATGGGAAAAATAAACTAGATCCGCCGCTTCATACCCGAATTGGCTCAACTCATTGCTTCGTTTACCCTTTTACTAAAAAAAGGAGCAAGATTTGTCTGGACCACATTACAAAAGGAAGCATTCCGGAAGATTTAACAAACATTATCTTCCCCAGCCGTCATGAGATAACCCATGCAAGGAAGACCGCTACACCTCTACACCTCCTTTAGTTACACTGCTGTTGGAGCCCTCCTTGCTCAGGAAGATGACGAAGGGATTGAATACCCCATATATTAGTTCAGTCGAACTCAGGTATCCCAGGGAATAAAAGGCATGCCTAGCCTTGGTCTACTCCATCCAGAAATTCAAGCACTGCGTGCTGTCCAACAAAGTGGTGTTAATTTCCAAATCTGATCCTGTGAAGTTCCTCCTCTCAAAACCTTCTCTGATAGGAAGGAAGGACAAATGGATCCTCCATATGTCAGAATTCGACATAATATGTGCTTCCCAGAGGGACATCAAAGGACAGGCAGTTGCAGATTTGTTGGCGGCATTTCCATAAAAAAACGCTATAACATTACGCGAGGACCTCCCTGGGGACTTTCCGGAAATCTCTTTCATCCAAGAGGAAACCTGGATATTTTTTTCCGATGGATCCACCACCCCTAACAACGACACGGGAGGGGCCGGCGTGGTTCTAGTATACCCGACTAGCGAAGTTTTCTCATTCTCCTTCAAGCTAGACTCCCCCTGCACCAACAACTCAGCAGAGTACGAATCCTTCCTCATTTGTTTGTCCTTGGCTAAACAATACGGATCCACATGTTTGGAAATAATAGGGGACTCTAAACTACTGGTCAACCAAGTAAATGGAGTATACACACTATAGGAGGTAACCCTAGACCCATACAGAGCTGAGGCGCAAAAACTGCTAAACTATTTCTCCGACTCAACAGTAGCCCATATCGGGCGAAGAAGCAATCAACATGCCGACTTCCTAACAACCTTAGCATCAAAACTGCGATTTGAGGGCCTTGAGGAAACTTTGATAGTGAAAAGAAGAACGGTGGCTTCAACGTGGCTTTCACAACCTAAAAAAAATGAACTTGATGACTAGAGGAAAGCGATCATCCAAGAGCTTAACAGCTCACTCTTTCAAGGAAAGGTCAGTCTCAAACCCTTGCGTGATTTCTTCATGCTTAGATGGGTATTTTATCATCGAAATCCAGACGGCTCTTTGTCAAGATGCCTCGGAGAAGAGGAAACACAGTAATATCTCAATTGTATCCATGGTGAGGTCTGCGGACAGACGTTGGTGGTGACCCTCTATCGCCGTTTACAACGCTTTGTCTATTATTGGACGGAGATAGAAGTCCAAGCTCGATTACTTCAGAAAACCTGTTCCAATTATCAAGCGTCGCCGTATCAATTAGAAATTTTCAACATTAGTCACGCCGGGGACTGGTAGAGGCCATACATCAGTTACCTTCATGAAGGGATGATCCTCACCAATGATAAAGAGGAGTCCAAAATAAAACAAAGGTTCAAGAGGTTCGTATTTAAAGAAGGGATCTTATACCGTAAAATCTTTGGAGGGATCCTTCTGCGATGTTTGAACTAGGAAGAGGTCCCAATCATGCTGAAAGAGATGCACGAAGGCGAACACCAAGGAAAGCAGAAGTTGTTCCTCCAAATACACGAGATGTACTACTGGCCAACTATTACGATGCTGCAAGTGTCGCATAATGATGGCGCGTCACAGAGTTGCAGGCCAAGTCAGAGTTCCGCCGTAATGGCGCATTACAAAGCCATAATAGCGGTATACTGTATAGACCGTTAAGTGTCGAGAATGACATGACCCTACAGGGCCAGTGAAGCAAAAAGGTAGCGCTACACTGTAAAGACATTTGGCTAAGGAATGAAGCTTATTGACCGACACAATAAGGCTTCATTGAGGTGAAGGCAAGACAAGGCCAAAGTGACAAATGCAACATGCGATGTTGGCATTAAGGCATATCCGTGAAGTTGAGTTGGCCCAAACTCAAAGGATGGTGCTAGTAGAGTGAAATAGACTAGGAGTGGTCTATAACATTGGTTCAAGGTTGGCCAAAGCTTGAACAATGCAAACGAGTTAGTAATGCAAGAGTTGCATTGATGTTGTCAAGCGAATTGGCGTAGCAAAGCATATATGACACACGAGTAACTAGAGTGAGCTTAAGGAGTTGACCTCGACAAGTAAAGCCTAAAAAGTGTCCGTGCATTAACTTAGAGTAATAAAAATGCAGGTCCAAGAGGGTTGTACGTTGGCACAAGGAAGAATCCAGTAGGCCAAGACAAGTGGCGCAATAAGGCTCAAGTGACGGTTACAAGTTGGTTACGAGCTTCACAAGCATGCCAATGACGCGTGATGAAGAGGAGAGGTTATAAAGGAGTTTATAATCGTGGGAGAAGAGTTTTAACTGCCAAGAGAACATGTGTTGGACGATTGGCGCAAGTTAAAGGAGAACTGGCCAGTTGGCATAGTAGTTGGCGGTTATGAAACTGCTCCCCGAGACAGATGGCTATCTCTAGCGTGTGTAACGGTTATGCACGGTTTGGCCAAGCAAATATGTTGTATAAATAGTCCTAAGGCATGGTAAATTCGGCAGCCTAGTCTGTGTGAGAGTAAGCTAACATATGTGAGAGTGTAGATTGCATATGTGAGTGAGTAGGAGAGTTTTTGTAAGACTTAGACTTGGTTCAAGGAGTGAACAAGTCTGTTTAAGTCCCCTAGTGGGAAAGTTTTGTATTTCTTCCTTTTGATGCAATAAAAGAGTTGATTGTGTCATGTTCTAAGTGTTCTTGGTTGGATGATTATTGTTGGTAAAGTATGGCATGAATTGGGTGTATTATGGGGTGCATTTGATGAGTTTAGAGAAGTGAAAGAAGGTTGTTAAGACTTCCGCTGTTAACCTGAAGTGTTGGCTGTTTGCAAAGGTGAAAACTTATAAGGCTAAAGTGCAAGTGGGTGAAGCTTTATTCACAGAACCATTGTGCTTCCTAGTTACACTTTCGCAGAAAATTCCTAGGGCGTTTGAAGGTGTGACAATTCGGGTATCAGAGCTGTGTTTGGTACACAGTTCGAGTGTATTTGTTGGATAATACACTAGTGATTCTTTCCCTCTAAAGCTATTTTCCTGTGAGCAAGTAAGTGGCGCATTATTTTCAGAATATTGCATTAGAAATGAGTTCTAATGGCATGATGATCGACGAAGAACTACCGGGTACGTTTGATCAGCTTGAGGAGTATGGCAGTAATCTTGATGATTTTGTCATAGACATGGGCTGTGATAGCCTTGTAAATCCTCTTGTTTCCGAAGATAAGGGAAGGCTAGACCTACTTGAAGGAAGAACATCAGATTGGTTTAAAGAATTTGATGAAAGGGTTGGTGTAGTCGAAGACAAGGTGTCCGATGCAACCTTGTCTAATTGCGAAACCAATGCTGAAGTGACTGAATTGAAGGTGCAATTCAGTGACATAATTACCATACTAACAAGCCATGTGAAGCAAATGTCTGAGGAAGTGGCAAGCATTCGCGGGTTAATCAGTAACGGCATGTTTGTAGGGGAAAACGTGCATGGAGAAAGCTCAAGTCGAGTCTCCGAGCCAAGAATTTACGTTGGTTCCAGAAATGCTAGAGAATTTGAGAATTTCTTGTATAACGTCGAGGCATACTTTGAGGCGAATGGAACTAGGGAAGGACAAAAAGTAACTCTCGCAGGCAATTACCTTGGTGGTGATGCAAAGGTTTGGTGGAGAACTATGCTGCAAGAAGATGAAGAGGATGGTTATACCAATCCTATGTCATGGGATGACATGAAAGAGGGACTAATATGTCAGTTCTGGCCGAGCAATGGTTCTTGGTATGCAAGAGAAAGTTTACGTATGCTAAATATGACGAGTACACCACAGGCCTATACTGAAAACTTCCTTGCATTGGTGCAAGAAGTGCGTGGCATGAGTGAAGAAGATCAGATGTTCCAATTTCTGGCTGGCGGAAGTTCAAGTGTGATTGTTGAACTTAAGAAGCGCAAAATCCAGAGTATCCAAATGGCTATTCAAGTGGTAAGAGGACTTATTAGCTGCACAACGACTGAAGATGTGCAAAGCTGTGAAGGTGAAGCCAAAAGGAAGGAAAAATATGTAGGCAGTAAGCGCAAGCATGAACCGAAGGAGGATGAAATATTCCCTTCAGCCCGGAAGTATAGGGAATGTTTCATTTGCAAAGGTTTACACTTCGCAAGAATCTGTCCACTCAAAGCACAACTTGATGTATCAGTTGAGAATGACTATGGGGGTCATTCTAGCAAGACTCGTGAAGGCCGAAGTGAAGGTTCAAGGAAGAGACCGCGCATCGAAGTCGTTGCTCACTTCGACAAAGTAAGAAACTAAGCTAAGAACAAGAGTGAGTGTTTCTGTCTCCATTGGCGACACTTTAATGCCAAAACAAGAGTGTTTGTGGCCTTGTTTTATGTTAGCTTTAGTTGTTGGTTGTTGCAAACTCTGTGTGTAGAGTTTGGTTGTACAGAATTTTATTTGAGTCTTCAAGTTTGTATATACTTTGCTTTGGTGTAAGCAAGTTGCTTTGTTAATGAAGTTTTAGCTTTCCAAAAGAGATCAGTTGATGATCAATCATGTAATGGTACATGGTCTTGTTGTGTAAGAGCAGTAATGAACGAGGGTGTTTTCGTTTATAAAGCCTTGCCTCTTTATTTACGATGTAAAACTAGTTCATGGGGAGATGCTGCAAGTAGCATACTTAGACTAACGTATGCAATAGCAAGACAAGTTGAAAGCTAATAAGAAAAGCATAGGACAAGGGTCCTAGTTGGTGGAAAAGTGATGTTGTTGTTTGAGAATTGCAGAATAGCACGATGGCAGATGGGCAGCGACGGTGAAAGAAATGCAACAAGTAAGAAATCACATCATCAGCAAGCATGAGTTGGGTAGAACTCATGGCCTTAGAGACAGACACACACACATTCCAGGCAAGTAGCAATGCAGTTCAAAGAAGTATTTGGAGACGTATTGGCTTTGAAGGCGTAGCATATGGACATCTAAAGGTTTAGCTAATGATATGTCCAAAGAGATAGTTAGTCACAGTTTTAAATGGGTTGTGCAACTCAATAGTTTTGTTGCATGGAAGTTAAGAAAATAAAACTCACCATTCTAGTTCGGGTATGCAAAATGGCATAAGTATAGAGTTTATACTTGGTGGACACATTCATAGAATTGAGTTCTTGAATGTTTTTTGCTTAATCAGAGTTTGGAAAGGCATGAAGTGTTGAATTCGGGTGTCTAATGCAAAGGGAACCCCTATTCACTTTATGACGTGCTTAATGAAGAGCGCGGAGAACAACAATTCAACAGAAAGTTCCTAACAAAATTGATTGAAAATGAAGCCAAGTCGTTTATAAGTCCTTATCACGTTAAGTGAGATGCAAGAGGCGAAGTCGGGAAACGATGGCAATGATCATGGTGATCAACTTGAGAAGAATCATTCAGTGCGTACACTTAGACACAAATGATTCAAGGCGAAATTCAGGCCAAAATTTGGAGGAATTGGCTAAGAAGAATTTCAGATTTGCATTTGGGTATTGATGCATGATTTGAGTAGCAACGTAAGCGTAGTACACGACACCGAGAAGTGGCTCAAGTATATGAGATCAATGGAAAAGCAGTAAAGCTAAGTGATGGCATGTAGTACTAGGCATAAAGTTTTGGCAGGAAGGAATGCTAAATAAGGTTGTTGAATTCTGAGTGGCTCAGAAGTGTACAAACGCCGAAGAACAAGTATGTTGAGTATACTTGGTTGCATTCAATGAGGGCGTTGAACGGATTAGGTGGGGGAGGTCTATTACGGTGTTGCAAGTGTCGCATAATGATGGCGCGTCACAGAGTTGCAGGCCAAGTCAGAGTTCCGCCGTAATGGCGCATTACAAAGCCATAATAGTGGTATACTGTATAGACTGTTAAGTGTCGAGAATGACATGACCCTACAGGGCCAGTGAAGTAAAAAGGTAGCGCTACACTGTAAATACATTTGGCTAAGGAATGAAGCTTATTGACCGACACAATAAGGCTTCATTGAGGTGAAGGCAAGACAAGGCCAAAGTGACAAATGCAACATGCGATGTTGGCATTAAGGCATATCCGTGAAGTTGAGTTGGCCCAAACTCAAAGGATGGTGCTAGTAGAGTGAAATAGACTAGGAGTGGTCTATAACATTGGTTCAAGGCTGGCCAAAGCTTGAACAATGCAAACGAGTTAGTAATGCAAGAGTTGCATTGATGTTGTCAAGCGAATTGGCGTAGCGAAGCATATATGACACACGAGTAACTAGAGTGAGCTTAAGGAGTTGACCTCGACAAGTAAATCCTAAAAAGTGTCCGTGCATTAACTTAGAGTAATAAAAATGCAGGGCCAAGAGGGTTGTACGTTGGCACAAGGAAGAATCCATTAGGCCAAGACAAGTGGCGCAATAAGGCTCAAGTGATGGTTACAAGTTGGTTACGAGCTTCACAAGCATGCCAATGACGCGTGATGAAGAGGAGAGGTTATAAAGGAGTTTATAATCGTGGGAGAAGAGTTTTAACTTCCAAGAGAACAGGTGTTGGACGATTGGCGCAAGTTAAAGGATAACTGGCCAGTTGGCATAGTAGTTGGCGGTTATGAAACTGCTCCCCGAGTTAGATGGCTGTCTCTAGCGTGTGTAACGGTTATGCATGGTTTGTCCAAGCAAAGATGTTGTATAAATAGTCCTAAGGCATGGGAAATTCGGCAACCTAGTCTGTGTGAGAGTAAGCTAACATATGTGAGAGTGTAGATTGCATATGTGAGTGAGTAGGAGAGTTTTTGTAAGACTTAGACTTGGTTCAAGGAGTGAACAAGTCTGTTTAAGTCCCCTAGTGGGCAAGTTTTGTATTTATTCCTTTTGATGCAATAAAAGAGTTGATTGTGTCATGTTCTAAGTGTTCTTGGTTGGCTGATTATTGTTGGTAAAGTATGGAATGAATTGGGTGTATTATGGGGTGCATTTGATGAGTTTATAGAAGTGAAAGAAGGCTGTTAAGACTTCCGTTGTTAACCTGAAGTGTTGGCTGTTTTCAAAGGTGCAAAATTATAAGTCTGAAGTGCAAGTGGGTGAAGCTTTATTCACAGAACCATTGTGCTTCCGGGTTACACTTTCTCAGAAAATTCCTAGGGCGTTTGAAGGTGTGACACCAACCATGGTGGATGACACATCAGTTTTAGTACAGAGGTGCAAAGAGTGTCAGGTCCACGGGAACCTTATTCATTTACAGGCAACCACCCTTCATTCAATAAGCAGTCCATGGCCCTTTCATAGCTGGGGACTCGACATCATTGGGAAGATCAACCCACCATCCTTAAAACATCATGAGTATGTAATAACATCAACCGAATACTTTACCAAGTGGGGCGAAGCCATAGCTCATTACGAGGGACGAACAGAACCACGATCGCGACATTCATTAAAGAGTACATTATTTGTCATTTTGGTGTGCCTAAACATATCTTCACCGACAATGGCACCCCTTTCGTAAACAGGAAAGTACGAGAGCTACTCGAGGAATACGGGATTAAACAGGTCTTCTCCACCATATACTAACCTCAAGGAAAAGGGAAGGCTGAAAGCACCAACAAGACTCTAATTCTAATCCTCAGTCGGACAGTGCACGATAATCCTCAAACATGGCATAAGCAACTGCCCATGGCACTCTGGGCGTACCAGACGTCACCAAGAAGTTCCAATGGGGTCTCTCCTTATTCTCTTATTTATGGCGCAGACGCCATCCTCCCAGCGGAAATTAAAATCCCATCAGCCAGGATTGCCGAAGCAAGCAGGATTAGGTGGAATGAAGCTGAAGCCTTAATCTCCAGGGTTGCGGAACTGGACACTATAGACTCCAGGAGGGCCAAAGCGGAAGAACACGCAGAGGCATATAGAAACAGGGTTTTCAGAGAATACAATAAAACCATGAAACCCCAAATTTTTCAAGTAGGAGACTTGGTACTGAAGACTGCTAAACACGTCCAGCAAGACGCATCTGCACCAAAATTCTCCGCAAAATGGGAAGGTCCTTATGTAAAGCTCATCTTAATTTGAAGGGTATTTGTGTCTTTTAACTAGTAAGGGTAAATTAGGTATTTTATATTGAAAAAAAAATACTTAAGTTTGTTTTATGTTTGCCACCTTTCGTTCTCTGATTCCCGACTGCATTTTACTTTGTTTCGTGTCGAGAAATTATCGGACTGTTTACTTTAGGTTTGCTTTAGTTTGGTTCTACTTTAGGAAGATTATGATTGAGGTGAAAACATAAGTTCCCATAATATCTCGATCAAGGAAGGACTCTTCCAGCTCACATACAAACACTTGGAAAGATTAAGGTCGACTAGAATATTATATAAGACCTTTATTGTTAGCAGTAGGGTTATTTTTCTTTATTTACTTAGAGAGAGGAGAAACATAAAAACATAGGAAGAGAAACTTCGTTCAAGGGAGGAACTTGAGATTCTTGGCATCCGTGTTTTGCATCCGTTTTTCCTTAGGATTATTTCTTGCATTTGAGGTAGGCGCAACACAACCAAAAACTGTCTTTATTTATGGTTTTGTTAATTAAATTCACATTTACAAGTTTTTATGATGCTATTGATGATGATTATCGGGCTACGGTCCATAGATTGTGATTCTTAAAATTATTTATGACAGGATATGAGATATCCTTGAGAACGTTTTTGTTTCCTAAAACCACGTGGGGCTCCCTGGGGCGAGCGGATTAATTGAATTTATTGTGGTTATGGATGTGGTGTTTCCATGTGTTTAAGGTGTTATTAATTATGCTAGTTGTTAAAAAGAAATTGAAAAATGTTTGAATAAAATGTTTTGTTGCTTCTTTTCCTACTGGGTGTCACAACTCACGTCGTTTCATGAAAAAAATTCCAGATTTTATGACACCACAAGGAGCTAATGGCGGAAAAGCATAGAGATCGGTTTTGGTGTTTTAATTAGTAGTTTGTATATTATGATTGAAAATTTGTAATAAAATATCATCAAACTATCTTTTGGATGATTTATTGAATATTTATTGATTATTAATACCTTGGAGATTATTGGGTTAATGTGTACCCAATGGAACAATGTTTTATTAAGAAACTTTTATTTGATTAGACAATGAAAATTTCTGAGTCATGTCAGTTTGACTCTTAATGATAATTATTATATAATATATATATGCCTGAATAATTTGCATTATGCCTAGAATTCACATTAAATGAAGTATTCAAAATATTAGAATTTTCGGAGTCCGAGAAGTATTTTTAAAACAATTGTTTCTTACTGTAAGAAATTAAGACATTTTCTGACATATTCAATTATATTGAATTATTCTTTTTTTCAAATTAGCCTATGTTATGTTTTAGACTTTCGTGTCAACTGTAAACTTGAAGATATTTATTTTTGATATCCATAATGTTAAACTAAACCTTATTTGGAGTTGCGAGTGATTTTATACGATTTTTATAAAATGTACTATCTCTGTTTTACGTTTCTGCAGTACTGGTCAACAACGAGTTTGACTGGGGTCAAAAGGTCTTTAAGTTAAACAAAAAATTATAGATATTTTATGATAGGAACAATGCTAAGTTAGGATTCAGAATATATAATCATAATAATTTGTGGATTTAAAATTGGTTCATAAAATATTCTTGGAGTTAACTGAGGTCTGTTTTTGTTTTATGATTCTTCCTTAAACATGCGATTCTTTTGGATTAAATCTGGAATGTTTAACGGTGAAATTAATTTTCATGGTAAACTATAGTTCTTTAGTGTTCATGTGGGTTAAAATCACGACAAGTTAACGGTTAGATATTTCTAAAAGAATTTTTATGTATCCGCTGCGACAGAATTTCTGAATTGAACATCACTAAAGATTAGACAAAGAATTAGTTGTTTGAACTTGAACCAAGTGTGGAAGTCTAGGCTTGTTATTAAAAGTAGCATTTCGGATTTTGGGTTTGGATTTGGCGCGAAATCCAGGCCCGGAATTAGGGGTGTCATAGTTTGGTATCAGAGCAAGTCTGATCCTTTGAGCAAGCTAGTTTCTGAAAAAGTCAATGTGTGTATGTGAATTGCTTGCAACAATTATTGATTGTGTTTTGGTAGAATGCATAATAGGTTGCACTCCTTTTGCATAGAGAATTCTCTCTGTGATACTTATGATTTAATGTCCTTCATTCAGGATATGTCTCTTCGTAATAATGGTTCAACCGGCCCACAAGATGAGGGTTTTGGGGATGTCATCCGTGCTTTGAATGTTGTTTCTCAAGCGATGCAGCAACAAGTGAATCTTAATCAGAATGCACCTCCCCCTCCCCCACCACCTAATTAACGGGCTTTGTTAGTTAGAAGGTTTATTGAACAAAACCATGATTCCTTCAAGGGTAGTCCTGATCCACTAGTTGTTGAAGATTGGATAGATAATATTGAAAAAATATTCACCTTATTAGGCGTGAATGATGAGAATAAGTTGGACCTTGCTGTTTATAAGATTGAGGGTGAGGCCACTCGTTGGTGGGACTTGACTCGTCGTTCTAGGAATGATAGTCTATTTACTTGGATGGAATTTCGACTCGCCTTCCTAAATAAGTACTTTCCATAAACCGCACGAAACCAGCGCATGATCGAGTTTATGCAGTTGACCTAGAGAAACATGACAGTAGCACAGTACCTAGACAAGTTTGAAGAACTCTCTCGTTTTGCTACTAACCTGGTTGAGAATGAAGAACTGAAGGCTTTTAAGTTTCAGGAGGGACTTAGGCCTTCAATTAAGAGTAGATTGTCTGTTCTGAAGATTACCTCTTATAATGAGATATTGGAAAGAGAAATGATTGCTGAGAGACACATTGAGGAGGCAAATAAAATTCGAGAACGTCATACTGGGGATAAGAACAAGAACAAAAATAACAATCATCCATACCAGAAGAAAGGAAATGTACCGAATATGGAGCTTCATGCACCTTCATGTTGTCACTGCAAACAACCTGGACATTTTAAGAGGAATTTTCCTGCACTTATTTCTCAGAGGAACCAACAACCATTTCCACCTCAGAATCAGCGTCAAGGGTATCAACAGAACCGTCATCAGAATAATCCACCACAATACCAAGCTCGACAACCCCCTCAGCAACCTAAGGCCTTTAATATAGATCATGTTGGACAGGATCCTGATAACTCCGTTGTTGAAGGTACATTCTTAGTTTACAATTCTTGGGATAAGATATTGTTTGATACCGGTGTCACTCATTCATTTATTGCTTCTTCGTTTGTCTTTTCCATGGGTTTGGAAACTGAATTACTTGATGGGATTCTCGGCATAGATAGTGTTGTAGGAGGTAGTGCATGTGTTGATCGCGTGGCACGAAAGTGTATAGTATGTATAACTAGGCATGAGTTTTTGATTGCTTTCAACAACGTGTGAGTCTGCACTCGGGTGAAGGTTCAGTTTTCCACTTTACCGGAACTCGTAGTTTTGCAGCTCCCCTAATCTTGTCGGAAAGATATTTTCGACAGACTCATTCTAGAGGTTTTCTTTATCACTTAGAGATGATAGGAGACGTGCTGCAAGATTCCGTCTCTACTATGGGTATTCATGTGGTAGAAGAGTTTGAAGATGTTTTCCATGAAGAAGTATCAGGTTTTCCCTCTATAAGAGAAATGGACTTCACCATTGAAGTTCAACTTGGTACTTTGCCAATTTCGATGACTCCTTATCGAATGACACCAACGGAGTTGAAAGAACTGGACAAACAAATACTCGAGTTGGAAGCTAAGGGTTTTATTCGAGGTAGTACGTCACCTTGGGGTGCACCAGTCCTTTTTGAGAAGAAGAAGGATAACTCGCTGAGATTATGCATCGATTGTAGAAAACTCAATGAAGTTACAGTGAAAAATAAGTATCCGTTACCTAAGATCGGGGATTTGTTTGATCAGTTGAAGGATTCTCAGTTTTTCTCGAAGATTGATATGCGATCGGCTTATCATTAACTCCGAATCAAGGAAGAGGATATTTCAAAAACTGCTTTCCGAACTCGATTTGGATACTTCGAGTTTGTGGGGACTCACAAATGCTCTAGCGGCATTCATGGATCTTATGCATCGAATTTTCCGACCGTACTTAGATAAATTTGTAGTGGTATTTGTAGATGACATTCTTATCTATTCACGGTCATGAGAAGAGCACGAGGAACACATGAGATTAGTGTTGCATTTATTGAGATCTCATCAGTTGTATGCTAAGTTAAGTAAATGTGACTTCTGGCTTTCTGAAGTTCATTTTTTAGGACACGTGGTCTGTAAAGAATGAATCAAGGTGGACCCATCTAAGGTTGAAGAAGTTACTAAATAGGAAAGGCCAAAGAACGTGTTGAAGGTTTGTAGCTTTCTGGGTTAGCGGGTTACTATAGATTATTCATTCAAGATTTCTCAAGTCTTGCTTCACCATTGACGAGGTTGACTTGAAAGGATTCCAAGTTCGAGTGGAATGATGATTGTGAGAAGGCTTTCTCCATTCTTAAGGAGAAATTAACTACTACACGAATTTTGAAAACACCAGTAAGTGGAATTAGTTATGTGATTTTTTCTGATACATCATTGAAGGGTTTAGGATGTGTTCTTATGCAAGAAGGAAAAGTGGTAGCTTATTCCTCAAAACAATTAAATACACATGAGTTGAATTACGAAACTCATGACCTCGAGTTGGCAGCTATTGTGTTTGCTCTGAAGTTGTGGAGACATTATCTGTATGGTGAGAAGATAAACATATTTTGTGACCATAAGAGCTTGCAGTATATTTTTATCCAACGAGATTTGAACCTGAAACAGAGGCATTGGGTGGAATTTCTTAAGGATTACACGTATACTTTCCATTACCACCCAGGAAAGGAAAATATTGTAGCAGATGCTCTCAGCCGAAAATTGAGGGCCGGTGTAGCAAGTATGACTCTTCATGCTTGGGATTTGTGCATACTAATGTAGGAATGTGACTTGGGCCCTGACGAGATGATTTATAATACTATAGTTGTTCTAGAATTATAACAACGGATTGTAGAAGCTCAACATACTCATAGATAGATGATTTCAATTTGTGCTCAAATAGCGAAAAGTCAAACACCAGAGGGTTGGACTCAATCTGATGGTGGACTTTGATTTATGGGGAAACTTTTTTTGCCAGTGAAATTAAGGATGGAGGTACTAGAACAGACTCACAATTCTAAGTTTACCATTCATCCGGGAGGATCGAAGATGTACCATGACATGAAAAGACAATATTGGTGGAAAGGGATGAAGAAAGATGTTGCCTTGTATGTGTCGAGATGTCTCACTTGCCAGCAAGTGAAGATTGATCATCGGAAACCAGGAGGGTTACTTCAACCATTACCCATTTCAGAATGGAAATGGTAACACATCACTATGGATTTTGTCATGGGATTACCCAAAACTGCACATGGCAAGGATACTATATGGGTTATCATTGATAGACTTACCAAGTCAGCGCACTTCTTAGAAATCAAGAAGACTGATACGTTAGCCACGTTAAGTCAGATGTATATCCAGGAGATAATAAGGTTGCACAGTACGCCGGTGTCAATTGTATCTGATAGAGATCCTCGTTTTACTTCTCAGTTCTGAAAAAGTTTACAGAAGACGTTAGGTACACGTGTCTCTCTTAGTACTTCCTTTCATCCCCAGACCGACGGGCAGTCTGAACGGGTAATTCAGATTGTGGAGGATATGCTACGAGCTTGTTCCTTGGATTTCAAGGGAAGTTGGAATGAGCACTTGCCATTGGTAGAGTTTTCTTATAACAATAGCCATCAGACTAGTATTGGTGTGGAACCTTTCGAAGCATTGTATGGAAGACCTTGTAGATCTCAAGTGTGTTGGGCCGAGATCGGCGAACGTAGCATTTTTGGACTTGATTTGGCATGAGAGATGACTGAGAAGGTTCAGTTAATCCGGAAGCGATTAATGATAGCTCAGAGTCGTCAAAAGAGTTATGTGGACAAGAGACATCGACCTTTAAAGTTTACTGAGGGTGACTTGGTGTTACTCAAAGTGAGCCCGAAGAGAGGTGTTAAGATTTTTTGCAAGAAAGGAAAGTTATCACCACGTTATATTGGACCTTTCCAAATTATTCGGCGTGTTGGTACAACAGCTTATCAGTTGGAGTTACTTCAGCGAATTGGGCACGTTCATGACACTTTCCATGTGTCAATGTTACAGAAGTACGAGAGAGATCCTTCGTATGTTATTGACCCTTCACATATTATTGCTTGGGAAGATTTGGAAATCCAAGAGAATGCTACATATGTGGAGCGACCGGTTCGAATTTTGGACTTTAGAACGATGAATCTATCCTTTTGAAATATTCTCTGAAACCTTAAACACACACAAATTCATCAACTTCAAGAATGAAACTGGCTTCGTGGTCGAAACCCAGCGAGGAGTGAACCATTTACAGGTAAGATTCCATGGGAATATTCTCTGAAATCTTAAACAAACCCTCCTTGGATATTTCTACCCAATATCGAAATGCCTAAATTTCTAGAATTTAGTGGGGGATGTTAGAGAAAATAGGTTTTAGCAGAAGTGAGAATAATTTAGCAGAACCGGAGACCAAAATAATTTTTAGCAGAAGTGAGAAAAAATTAGCAGAAAGGAGAAATTTTTTGCAGAAGTGAATAAAATTTAGCAAAAGTGTTTATACCTCTACGACGACTCTTATAAAGGTTGTGAATAGTGATGACAAAAAAAAATAGCAGAAGTGTTTATACCTCTACGACAACTCTTATAAAGGTCGTCAAAGATTGACATGAACTTAGTATAAAAAAAATCACTAATCTAACAGTGTTGTGATAATGTAGGCATGGTTGAAGGTATGGACTTGCACGCATGAGGCTCAGGATCAAATCCCCGTAACCTCATTTTTTTCCAACATCCTATATTTTACTTCAACAACACTTATAAAGGTTTTTATACATTTTGATTAAAAAAAACAGAAAAACTCAAAACTTATAAAGTGTAAGGATGGTTGATGGGTTGAACTAACACATAGTAGGTTCATGTTCGAATCCCCTCAACACTATTTTTTTTTTTTTTAATTTTGTTTATCTTCAACGACTCTTGCGACTAGTTGTGATTGGATTTTGAACTACATATCCGGAAAACGGTTGTGAAAGCTAAATGGCGTCACAAATGTTTTGCTTAAAGGGTTGTCGTTTTTTTTTGGTCGCAACCCTTTGGGATTGGGGGTTAGTACTCATGCCCTTCTACGACACTTCCTTTGAAAAAAGTTGCAAAATATAGGATGTTCTGCGACATTTAGCAAAGAGTTGTGAAACTCCAGTTGCAGATGTATATTTTTCCTGTAGTGTCTCTTATTTGTTGTAGGTGACACAAACAATTAACTTTTTTCTCTGTTGTTATAGGTTGTGCTGCAAGTTATGGCAAAACAGCAACAAAACCAACATTCTGCCAGCACAAACCCAGGTACTGGTGGTGGTGTTGATGATCCCAATGGAAATCAACTTGTGCTCCTTTACAACAGAAAAAGGGAAATTGTTTCCACAGGTCATGTTGTGTATGGCATAGATGGATAACATTGTGAGGTACTCTTAGTGCATCCAGAAGATAGAAAGGTATGTCTTGAAGCCATCGAGGATGGTAACTGTGATGTACCTGATATTCCTCAAGGTGATCGTTGTTATTTGAAAGAATATGTTGCAAATCAATCAGTTATTTGGTCCGTGTCTCGTATGGAGTTTGTGGAGTCTACCTATGAATGAAAACTTCTTAAGTAGCTACTTTATGTGAAGCAGAATCATTTTATGGAGTCTGCCCATGAATGAAAGCTTCAGTAACTACGTTTTGTGCAGTGGAAACATATCCTGCTTTATATATGGAGGAGCACACTTTTTGTAAATTTTTGTGATGTTTTTGGTAGCTATTGCTCCTTGTATAGAATGATTATGATTCATAATATATATATTTTTTATATTTCCAGTGTTCGGTCCTTTTAATTGTAGCTTAAAATGTAATTTTATGGGTGTTGAATATTGTCAGTTCCGGCGACCGGAAACTGCCATCAGATACGGCGACCAGAAACTGTCATGCCAGAAAAGTGCCATTTGTTAAATATCAGACCTAACAAATTTTCTAACAGAAATAATGTTACCAAATTATGGAACCAAAAGACACATGTCATCTATCTATTGGTCATTTTAATAGTAATAAAAAGAGTGAGCAATGGTTGTAACATAATATTCACATTACAAAGTAAATATGAAGTGTAAAATGTCAATAGTTAGGATAAATATTGTAATGGAAATGAAGTGTTAGCTTATTTAATTTCCCTAATGGACTAAAAGAGTTAGATAAAATACTAACACATTATATAACTGCTTATAGGTAACCATTTTTCTTAGTTAGGGAAATTAGCTTCTATTTTTTGGTAACACTTTTCTTTCATAAGGAAATCCTTGATTTGGTGTAGTGCTTCAAATCTTAAGTTTACTTTGTTGATGTTCTCTTTCTCACATATATATATGTTGCATATAGATGGATGTTATTTATATTTTGCATTTTTCTTAGAGCTTAAAATGCAGTTAGAAGATGTACAGTATTTCTGGGCGAACGACCCAAATTGAACTACTTAAAAACCGTGTAGAGATAATAAGGGTGGTCCCCGCCTACCAGGAATAGCAGGGGGTCTCATTATATGTTTTGTTTCTCTCTACACGGTTTTGGTGTGCTCTATTGGGAAGGTTCTCTAAAAGTTTTTGGTTTCTATGGTTTTTGGTAACAGCCCTCTGGAATCTTTTGAGTACTAGAGTTAGCAATGAGAGGTGTAATTTTGTTGATAATTATGTTTTTATTTTGAAGCATAATTGTTCATAGAGATGTTCAAAAAGTCGAAACAAAAACAATTATACAAAAACAGAAGTTGGAACAAAGCAGAAGCTTCTCATGCACAAATAGTCAAATTAAAAAAATACAAATTTATCAGATATAAATAGAGAAAAAATAATCCTTCACAAACCGTGACAAAAACAACAACAAAAACTACTGACACTACAAAAAGTGGCACCATCTAATCTTGAAAGATGGAGGCGGGGCACATGTCCAAAAAGAAGAAAAAAAATCGAAGAAAAGGTAATATTAATAAGAAAAAGGCTTTGCAAATTACAAAGGAAATCACTTACTGATAAGGTCTTCCCGATTGCTCCAAATGAGACTAGGGGTAACAAACTTGAAATCATTGGTGTCGCAGGACCATAAGACTACAAGCTGTTTTATAAGATCAATAGTCTCTGTTATGATTTTCTGTCGACCACCAAACACTCTCCCATTTCTATCCTTCCACAAAGTCCAAAAAATAGCATAATGGATAATTTTCCACACCTTTTTATTCTTCCAAGCGGCACTTTCGTCGACCATGCTTCAAACAATTGGAACAAAGTTCTCGGCATAGTCAAAGATATCTTGAAATCCTTGATATGAATGTTGATACGCCAATATAAAATTGACATCCAATTGGGCGTATGCGCACTTGGAAACTAGAATTCGACTTCCACATTAATATATCTCCAAGGACATTTAAAAGATTATGTTACTTTATTATGATTTGGTACACATACATGAGAGGAATTTGACATATGGATCATGTAGAGGTATAAAATGGGTCGTGCCGACACGTTTATGGCAGCACACAACACATTATAATTTGATAACAACATAGCATGTGACCCAGCACATCACGAGACTACATGGTAGTTTCATGTATTGTGCTTGGCCAGACTAATCGTCATAATGAAACATTACAACACTCGACACAGGAGATAGTACGCTAAGGAAACACATCATAACATGCAGCACTATTACGCTACAAGACATGATACGATGTATCACATTTTATTCATATTTTACAATAAAGCCTTTATTTTAGTCAATTATTGATATTTTATGGTAATTATGTTAACTTATTTCGATAAAAACACGTATGATATCGAAATATATGAAAAATATTCTCTTTGGAAAATGTAAAATAAGTGCCAGCACAACACGACACTTTTTTTGGCACATCAAAATTCACATTCTAACACGGGACAACACAACATGCTTAGAATTTTGACACATTATAACACGGCACAAAACAAGGTAAACACGTGATTTCACATGCTAACATGTGTTGGACCAACATGTTTTACACCTCCATATTATGGATTGGCTAATATGACTAAATTACGAAGATTTTCATTGGCTTCATTATTGATGTGTTTAATCAGGCCCATTATAACCAATAAAATATATCTTGTTAAATTTACACTTACCCTAATAAAATGCCAACAAAATCGCATGCATAAACGAAATAAAGGAATTTGTTAAAAAGGTAAGCAATTGTAAGAGATTTTTATTTACGATACGATTTGTTGTGATCTCGATGACACTTCTGCAGATGAAGTAAAGGAATATAATGATTCAATGTACCAAAATAGGAAAGAATGTACTACCTCCGTTTATAAAAAATAGACAAGTTTGGTTTTTACAATAATTAAGAAATCAATCATTGTAGCCATTTTTTCATGTTTTTTCATAAACTATCCTTTGGTCCCCACTCATTTGCTATTAGAGAAAGAGGAGAGAGAAGTGGTCCCCTTTTTATATTAGAGAGAAAAAAGGAGAGAGAAAAGTGGTCCCTCTATGGGTATAGTAGTAAAATCATAACATTTGACTTTCCACATATGGAAACAATCCTATTTTTTTGACATACCCAAATAAGGAAACTTGCTTATTTTTTAGAAACGGAGGGAGTATAAAAGAACAAAAGTATGAGCTCCAAAAGTTTTAAGAGTATCAAATTTTGGAAAAATTCAGGAGCAACATAACTTTTAATTATCTATGAATTTTGAATAAGTAATGTAAGATGTCATATTGGTTTTTTATTACTTTACTAAAGATTTTGTTACATTTTAAGGCCTTGAACTTCTTGAATTTTCATTAATTTTTGATAATATCGTTTTATATCTGTAATTAGGGGTGCACAATAGTCGGTTCGGTGCGGTTTTGGAAAAAACCAAACACTAAACCGCACATAATCGGTTCTGACATTTAAAAACCGTTCAAATCAGACTTCCACATCGGATCGGGTTTTGAACCGGCCGAGTCGGTGACCGATGTTACCGGTCGGTTCTGTAAAACCGCTAGTTTTTGTTTCCTTTTGTTATGTGCTACCAGTACAAGTACCGACATCATCAGTTCATTGTTCATTGGGATTTAAAGGAGAAATTTCTATACATAAAAAAATATAAAATTACAGATTAAAGAGATACATTATATTTAATTTCACATGTAGACTAAAAAATTCTTTCAAAGTTGATGTATTTAAAATTCAATCGCAACGTCCCACACCACTTCCATTAGATCTCCGGTTAAAACGAATGCCAATTATCACTTGAAATGAAAAGTCTTAAACCCATCGAAGGATGACGAGTATTTCAGCAATAACAATGGCTGCTTGAATATTGATCTAATTAAATATCACTAAATTAAGATTTGTAATCTAAAAGGAAAAGAGATGCATGTGTGATCGAACAATTTCTAGATTTAACAAGCAGAGTTTAAGTTCAAAAATAAACTCTCTCTTTGAGATTTCAAGCGTCAAGGAACAGTGGATGGAAGAATGGTTGGGGAAGAAAGAGAGGCGCTCATGGAAAATATAGAAAGACGAAGAATTATGTTCTAGTCTAACGGCTGTGATTCGGCAAGTCGGTCGGCTCTTGAGTGTCCACCGTGATTGAAAGCAGATTTATCGGTTTTCAGAAACTTAAACTGTTTAACTACCGTTGGTTTGTCGGTTTGGTTTAGAATCGGTTTTCCTAAATCGGTTTCCGTTCGGTCTAACGGTTTGGATCGGTTTTGTGCAGCCCTATCTGTAATGAACTTAATTTTAAAATAGGATCAAATATTTCATTAGCAAGTGATAGACCCGTTGCATCGCACGGGTGAATAACTAGTTAAGAAAGTTTTGACATGTCCCTAAACAGATCGTACATACAAACGTCCTTTATATTAAATTTGGGTATAACCAGCATATCATTTTTGGATGATTCTAAAAATACCAAGTTATTTTTGCTAAATTTAGCATTAACTTCCGAGAAAAAAATTATTAAACATACATGCCAAAAAATATTTCCAAAAGTTCTCGATTTTCCATTCAAAATATATATATATATATATATATATATATATTAATTAGCTGAATATATATTTGGAAATATATATTCATTGAAGAAAATATATTGGATATATTTCGCTAAATCTAGGAACTGCTCGAATACATATTCATCTGTATTTATATCAATAGTAATGAGATTTTTTTCCATATATTTTAGGCGAATTTATGCAAACCATATGTTTTCCATAATTTTTGATACTTACCGTTTGTTTAAATCTAATTTGAGAAACAAATTTATCTTATGCCTAATTGAGCGACAAAAAAGCATTTTGAGTAAAGAATTTCAATTTATGGGAACTACATATATTCAATGTAATAATCTATTTAGGTTGATTTTTTTTAATACATAAATTATCGTATTTTTGGAAAGTTTTTTTTTTTTTTTCGTTTTTTCCCAAAGATTTTTGTAGATTTTATGGCATCCGAAATATATGGAATTTTATTTGTAGCCAATCCGAAGGTCCAAATTTTATTAAAATCATGTAAACGCGGTGTAAGAATCTGCTAAGCTATCGCTCATTTTGGAGCGTCAGATCGAACCAATTCTATTAAAAATTAACGGTCAAGAAATGTAGGGGGTATAAGTTGTTTTTAGACCCATCAAGAACGAGGGTTTTGTTCACCGTCCAATGAGAGGGGAGGTAACCACAACTCTCGATGTGAAGAGAGATGTCGTGAGGTTTTTAGGTTGTTGATGTCAGTAGTTTTAGGTGTTGAATTTTGGATTGATATATAAGTTGGGATTTCAGACGATTGTGGCTCAATTTTGATCCGCTAAATATAAAAGAAATACTCTAAGTTGTGATTTCCGAAGGTCGACCTTTTACACGTCGACTTATGAGACTAGTCTCTAGTTTAGGCCCTCATCCGTCGATTTGAAAAAGAAAGATATGTTTATGCACTGCGAGGTGCACCATAAGATAATTTCTTAGGAGACTTCCGATAAAATTGGAACCATACAGAGAAGATTAGCATGGCTCATGCACGGGGATGACACGCATGCACAAATCGAGAAAAATGCAAGAATTTTGTTTGGTTTTTTTTTCTTTTTTTCTTTCTGCTTTGGTTATACTCTGCCATGTGGTACTAAAAATCACAAATGGTCTAATTTTCTTGGGTTTATTTTTCTTCTACTTTGGTTCTGCTATGTAGTACTGGAAATTGGCACTTGTATACAGGGCCGACCCTGAGGGGAGGTCAACAAAGTTTGACTTCGGGGCAGAAGGAGACTGGGGCAACAAAATTGGTTTTTTGTGTTAATAACAAAACTGAAGGTTTAAATCATGATTATTACAAATAAAATAAAGGACTTATCACTCTTCCTTTAAAAGGTTAAGTCATATGAGCTCCCGTGAGCATGACACCCACCTCAAATTAAATTAGATAAAAGCTTTCAACTACAACAATTCTGGAGAAGACAAGTGTCGTAACGTTATTGGTCGAAGATATTTTTTTTTTAAAACACCCCCTTAGTAGAGAACGTTATTAGTTCAAGCCCCCTGATTTTAACAGTCAAATACTAAAACCGTTAGTAGAAACGTGGGTGTGCAAGACTTATGTGTTGATTTACACCTAATTAAAAAATTACACCGGGTTTACACCAAATACTTAACTGGACGTTAAGTAACACCATCAAGCAGGGACGTTACGTCAAAATCTTATTAATATGGAAAAAAAGATTTTAGAATATTCGAATTTCCATAAAAGAAGGATTTTATAATGAAAATATTTCCATGTTTTAATTTTTATACCAAAAAACGTTAAACTAAAAAGATAACAAAAATAAACGTAATTTTTTTTTACCTATTTCCCTATTTTTATACCAAAATCATTATCTAAAAATCTTTTGAACAATCTTATTAATTTCCATATATTGGTTTTTATACCATGTTTTTTTTTTAATCTTGACCGTGTATATATAGTTTGAAAAAAATCTTAAACTTAATTTTCCTAATATGTTTTTGGTTATATTAAATTTTTTTTTCCCGTTCTTAGGGATGCAACAATATAATAATGCGAAAGATTGTCTTAAATTATAGATACTCTTTTTTTAACACCTCTGATGGTTTTCTTAATGCTTATGAATTTATGAGGCACGTGTTTAAGTCATAATCATCGTCTCTATCTATCTCTTTATTTATTTATTTATTTATTTACATCATAATCTCTTTATATATTACATTCTAATACTGCTTTTATACTTATTTCAATCTTTCCCCTTTTAGTTTTATTTTTTTTCGTTTCTAATGGTGATCTCTTCTCTCTTTTTTAGCACATAACAACACATATTTTTAAGCCATTGATGTCGACATCTTAGCCTTTTTCTTAGATTCCAAATCTTGATCGGGGCGAGGCGAAGCCGAGCAACACCAAATAAAAAATCCTAAGCGACGGGGCGGGGCGAAGTCAAGCCACACCAAATAAAAAATCCTAAGTGACGGGGCGAGGCGAAGCCAAGTCACAACAAATCAAAAATAGATGGTTTTTGGGTCCGCCCAATACGCAGTACGAGCACAAACTATAGTTTTAATTTAAAAGTTTAGTACTAAATATATAACAAGTCTCGTATATCTTGTGAGATTTTCATTGTTTTTAGTAATGGCAAGCATCTCATAGCTATCGAAATCACATTCAGGAGGAGAAGGAAAAGTTGATTTATTGAACTCCAAACTTCAATTCCAAGATTGATATCCCACTTCTTCTACAACGATATCATCACTCTGATCACGATTCTTCTTATTTTTGAATGACCATATGTACACGCTTATTATCCACACTGATCGACAATGCTCAAAAACCTCCCAACAGCTTGAGCCGGCTTTCGAAAGTACAATGCATGTTATTAGTTGGGAAATATCCGAAATTTTCATCTGCAAAATCAAAAGCAATAATCTTCCTTTGGTACCGTTCCAACCCTTGAAGGGATCCATTCTAAAGTATACTATCGGAACGTAGTATATTATAATTGGAGCATAAGTATATACTTGAACTGGTCCTTTGTGTTTTGAACTACAGTGAACGGGGTACTGAATTATAATAACCTTGTAATTGTTATCAGAAAGATTAACAAAATCGAGTGACTATATATTTTAGTTGCTTCCCGGTCTGTTCTTGGAAGGTTAAAGATTGTAACAAAATCAAGCCTGCTGTGTAACCGTATATCTTTTGTTTAGAGATGTGCTGTTTTAAATTTGTAAGTATTTTGTAAAAACATTTTTCATGATCTTGTTCATCCGGAGCAGACCATGTAAGTTTAAGAACTTCATCCTAGTATCCAAAAAAAAGCTTCGAGTACCCACGTATTTCAACGGAAAAACAGAAACCAAATGCTATCTTTTGATGAGAAAAGAGAGGAAACATTTTTCAATTTTTTTATAAAAGTTTGCAGCTTAACAGGGTTAGTCAATTGAGATTTCAAATGACTTTTAGAGAGTTCTCAAATCCACTGTTAGTCCATTGAGACTTTTGGTGAGTCTTTGAATGTCTCTTGTTATTGGTTAGAGACTTTTTTTTTAAGTCGTTTAAATTCTTTGAAACTCCATGTTATAGGATTAGGATTTCATAAGAGTCACTACAACATCCCTGTTATTCTAATAAAAATTGAAAGTCATTGATTTATTGTTTTCAGAGATTTGGAAAGACTTTTTTAGGAAAATAGGCATGGTAGAAATCTCTCCTCAAGAGGTGATATTTCTAGAGAATTGGAAACTTGGGTAATATTTGTTTTTGAGAGTATGACCATTTTTTTTAGTTTTTTTCTATTTTATTTTAATTTGAGTTGATGAACAAGTAATGGGCAATTTGCGGAGTAAACCGGTGGCGAGATTGCATGGAAAATAAAATGAATGTGGGATGAGTGACATAAAAAAAAATGATCGAAAACATAGGCATAAGGCAACAACGAGATTTTATTTTGACAATGAACACGTATTTTACCAGGTAATCATGGTACTTTTATTTAAATTATAACGTACATAATAAAGTAACCGGTAGATGCTTTGAATTTTTGATTAGATATTGTACATTTTTTTATCCCTACAAATCACATAAACTCTTTACGAATATCGATTTTTTATCTCTACAAATCACAAAGACTCTCTAATATAATCTCAGAAAATCACTAGAAATCTCTATACTTTTAGAGAATCTCCGAGAGTCACTCAAACAAAAACTCTATGAAAATCTATATAAATCTCAATTGACTACCTCCATGTAAGACATACTCGAGAGGAATATATGATAGGATGTTTGATTGCATATCGTTGATTGTACAAGTAAAGAGTTTTTATATATGTATAGACTTACTATGTCTGGAAACGATGGTAACACAACTTATAGACTATCTTTATGCACCTCCTTACCTTTTTTTTTCTTATGTAAAGGGGATCATTTTTTGGGTCTTCTTTGAGGCAGCAAAAACGTCGGGGCCGGCCCTGCTTCTATATGCTTCTCTTATTAGTAGTTTCAATAAACTAGAAGAGAAAGATCATAGGAACTTCTGATCAGATCTTGCCAGTCGGAAGAATGAGTATATATCCCTCGCAAGTAGGTCAGCGGTCTTACATTTCCCCCAGCGCGCACCATGCTTGGCAAGAAGGGCAGCGGTCTTACATTTCCAGTTTTGCACCCCTCGAATCTCAAAAATTTCTAAGACCAAATAATGTCGGGATAAATCCTATGCACAGGACCACGTAGAATTAGTGGTTGCTGAAAATTAAAAATATCTAAGAATCAGCTGCGTGCGTTTTTTTTTTTTTTGGTGAATAATACCACGAATTTTCTAATATAAAGTTTTGTCCACTCAGCTGAATCCAGTTGTATGCAGTCGGGTTTGTAGTTTCAAACATGGCCCAGTTTATAAACATGTTTACAAATACTATTGAACGCTGAATTCCAAGATGTTGACAGCCAAGAAGAATTTTCATCAGCTACAATCTGGAGCTAATGGTAGGTAAGTCAAATATATGCCATTTAAAATATTGGATGTACTGTATATGACAATCCAAGTAGCACATTTTTGAAATATCATCCCTTAATTTTGTACCACACCAAATACCAGTCAAACATAATCTCTTCCTCACTCGATTTCACTCACACATTCTCTTCTACGTTATATGCATGCATGTCTATACTCCTAATACTTCTATAAATAGAGATACTAATTTCATTCTATATCCTTCACATCCAAACTTACGTATCTCCCAATCATCACTGATTACTTATCGTTTTGCCTTATAGATTCCATGGCTGCCATTCATGTTAAGCTTTTCACTGTATTCTCTTTTCTTGCTTTGCTTTTTGCTTCATCCCATGGGCAGTTATCCACAAACTTCTATGCTACAACTTGCCCAAACTTAACCACGATTGTGCGTGGTGCCATGACCCAAGCCCTTAACACAGATTCCAGAATAGCTGCCTCTTTCCTTCGCCTATTCTTCCACGATTGCTTTGTTAATGTATGTTTAAATTATACATAGTGAATTCTAATGAGTTTTCGTCAAGTTTATCATCTCACGTAATAAAAATGCATGCCTGGGTACCACGTATACTCGTACAGAATGTCGTATAGACCACAAAAAATTGCTCAATTAAAATTTTAAGTTACATGCATATTATAGTACTAATCCTAGTGACTAATATTTGATTATCAGGGTTGTGATGCTTCAATCTTGCTGGACGACACATCAACGTTTACTGGTGAGAAGAACGCAGGACCTAATGCAGGAACAGCACGCGGGTACGAAGTGGTCGACACAATTAAATCACAGGTTGAAGCAAGTTGCAGTGGAGTTGTATCTTGTGCTGATATACTTGCTCTTGCCGCTAGAGATGGTGTCGTCTTGGTCAGTACCAATCGTATATATAGAGAGAGAAAGAGAGAGAGAGAGAGATTGTTTTAAAATTCAGTTGTGTATTATATATATACTCCAGGAGAAGTGATTGATGAGCAACTAAAAATCAGTTTATTTATAATTTGCAGCAAGGTGGACGGTCATGGACAGTGCCATTAGGAAGACGAGATGCAAGAACTGCAAGCCAAAGTGCTGCAAACAGCCAGTTACCCGGCCCTTCAAGTACTCTAGCGCAATTAATCACTAATTTTTCAAACAAGGGGTTTAGTGCTGCAGAAATGACTGCTCTATCCGGTTCTCACACAATAGGCCAAGCTGGTTGCGCAAGTTTCCGAAACCGTATTTACAACCAAGCCAACATTGATCCAGCTTTTGCCACCACCCGCAGGGCAAACTGCCCTTCCACCAGCGGAAGCGGTGATCGAAACTTAGCTCCACTTGATGTCCAAACTCCAATCCGATTTGAGAACGCTTACTTCCAAAACTTAGTTGCTCAGCGAGGGCTACTAAATTCGGACCAAGTCTTGTTCAATAATGGATCACAAGATGCATTGGTTCGAACATACAGTCAAAACAATGCTAGGTTTCTGGCTGATTTCGCAGCAGCTATGGTTAAGATGGGAAATCTTAGTCCAGCTTCGGGCACTGTTACGGAGATTAGAAGGAATTGCAGGAGGACTAACTAATTAATTAATTAGTCAAATACTGTACTACTATTTATTATCAATAAGTGGTAGCCACAATTGGGAATCTGGGATGGTAAAACAAGCCATGCATGTGCCCTTTTCTTAATGCTTCAGTAAATGTAAGTTTTATTTTAATTGCTTCAATAAAGAAAATACAACAATTCTGAAGGAGTATATGAAACAAATGTTTGTGCAAATAGATTAAGATGCTTATTGTATCACTTTTTATAGGTATAAATATAGAGTTGATATATGAAAATGAAAGACAAAAATATATCCATCGATTACAAATTTTTGCTACAACAAACTACCACTGTCATACAAGCCGTACTATTCCCCATCTCATGTCTTCTCCTAGTACTGGTTCAAATCTTCGAAACCCCACAATCATGTTTTCTTATTATTAGTACTTGTTTAGCTATCTTCTCTTGAAATTGAATGATTTTACTTAGGGGTGTAAATAATACCCGAAAATACTCGGCCTGTCTGTACCCGCCTGAGCCTGCATGTACCCGAATGAGCCCAAAGCCTGTTCTAGCCGTCACGGGACGCCTGGCCTGGGCTGATTAGTTTAAATGGGCGGGCTCGGGCTTTCCCTAAAATTTAATAGCATGGCCTGGTACCTGCCCGAAAAGCCCGGCTTGGTATCCGTTTAAATTTTTAAGGGTTCTTGTTCAAATGTTAGAGCACATTGTTATGTGTTTTGGTTATATTTTGGATTAAAATTCTTATTTTTATTTTTATTTTACATTTAGTAGATTAATTATTTAAGATTATTTTAACCTATAATTCATCCTGAGATCTTTCCCTAAGATCATCCTGAGTATTGGATTCAATAAAATCTGAGAATGAAAGATCAAACTCTGGGTGAGAGTAGTGGATCTACCGATCCTTTCCGCAAGAATGATAGATTCTTTAAGACAGATTAATCACGGAGATGAGCAAGATTTGTAGCATAAGGATTAATGTTATAACTTTCGGGCAAGGATGGTGATATGTATTACTAATGCCAATAGGAATAGTGAAATTGGCAACATTAAAAGTTTCATTTTTATTTTCCCTCGAATTAAAACTTTAAGTAATCGGTGTAAGTTAGTGCACTTGATGTCAGTTTTCTCCGAGGCCCTCGAAAGAACATTTGAATTTGAGCCCATCTACAACCCTATTTTTGCTTCTTTGCACCCCTATTCTAGACGACTCAAATGGGTAAGTAAAATTTTGTGTCTCAGTCTAAGAATCCTAGCTCCACCCCTGTTAAGTTACATCATGTTTGATTGCATCTGAGTCGCAAACTAGATCTAAGTCAACCCATAATTTGCCGCAAATGAGATGTCCAACCGTTTGTTTTTTTAATTTCAGTCAGATCTAAAGGGTTTTTCTTGCTTGCCGATGAATATAAAATAGGTTATTCCATATGTGGGGACATAAAGCGGCAGTTTGTCCATGTGAACAAGGATCCTTGCAATGGAGGATTAACCTAAGTATTGGATTCAATAAAATCTGAGAATGAAAGATCAAACTCTGGGTGAGAGTAGTAGATATACCGATCCTTTCCGCAAGAATGATAGACTCTTTAAGATAGGGTATCCCATCTCGTTACTAGACTCCGACCTAACCCTGACCAAGCTAGTCAATATCGTTTGTACATGACGATATCACAGGTTTTTATCGGATATCGGAAAATACCTATACGATATCGAAAATATCGGTGATACAAAGATGAAATGATATTATCGGTTGTACAAGCCGGTACAGACCAATATATCGGTTTTACTTATACACTGATAATATCGGTTTCGTGAATAAATTTTTTATCAACATGCATCTAGTCTTTACAGAGAAGTACAATGTCAATTGGAAAAGGTAAAAATTCCTAATATATTTATAATATAAAATAAATGACTAATGGTAGGATATAAGATGGAAGCCATATTTCGATTGCAAGGAAGAGTAATATAAAAGATAAATATGAAGGATAACAAAAAAGATTTACTGGCATAATGGGACAACAATCACAACGTTGGCTAAAAGATTCTCCAATGGCATGTGTGTGGAGATAAATGTCAAAATCCACCTAGGATACACATCCATATTTTCTAAAATTATTCTCCAACCCTGATGTCTTAAACCAATGTATAGATGACTTTGGGTAGACATTTTCAAGGTGAGTGTCTAGTTTTAGACATTCCCCTAGACATTGTCTACTATTCTAGTCAGCTTTTACTTAATTGAATTGACTTTAACATATTAACTAACTATTTTTATCTCTAATAAAATCTTAATTATGGAAAATAAAATTTATACTAATTAAAAGAAGATGTTACATGTAATACTATTGGAGATGGATTTTTTTTATCCCCCTAATTTTAAGGAAAAATAGATTGAGTAGGTCTTATTTGTGGGTACGGGGTTGGTTATGAAAATAAAAACCCGTAGTCTGCGGGTGCGAGGTTGGTTTTAGCTAATACCTGCCGAAACCCGCCCATGTGCAACCCTACTTCAAACATAGACTGTCCAGCAACCAGATAACCTTAAGTCCGAACCGTGGATAATGGGCTTGCAGCTCGATCCAAGTTCAGTTCCCTTGTATATTCTCTATATAAAAACAGAGTTTTTTCGAGCGACGTGGTTAATCGGAGCTTCTGGTTGATTCTGGCCCCACCATTCTAGATCTCAGCCAATAGAATTTCAAAACAATCTTTTGGGCCCACGAAATATTATTTAGCCAATCACATATTAGAAAATAATTACCTAAAATTACTATATATTATTTAATCTCATAATATTATCAAAAATAAAAAAAAAATCGATAGAATCTCCTTTAAAAAAATAAAATAAAACATTTTTCGAAAAATATAGCAGTAAAAAATAATTTAAATAAAATCAGATTGAGATATGCATCATGATTTCATCACAAAGTTCAATCAATCATAAAATTTAAACAATAAAGTCCAATGTCCGATTACACTTCTTAAAATTAAATTAAATCTAACTACAATTCCAGACTACTAATAATTAAACTAACCCTAATTGCAATTTACAATTACAGTTCCAACAAAATTAAAAAAAATTGATCAGATTTAGATCAACAATTAAAAATCAAAATCAAAATACATAAAGTAGTGGATTTACATACCAATAGCTTAAAGATGTTTCATCTTCCGCAAACAAAATTACAATGATCGTTAATCCTGTCCAAAATACGAAATGGTTAGTATAAAACAATGATGAACTAAATTAAACAAAATTTTAAGAACCAGAAAAAAAAAAATTAAAAATCCTGATGACATGTAGCAAAATTTTGAAAACGAGAGAAAAGAAATATTATTGAAAAACTCAAATACACAACAATAATTTTTTTACTTCATTGTTCTTTCTTGATGATGTCATTCCAAAAATAAAAGAAAAAGATCTGTATTCTTGGACTGCATGTTATGTTCAACATATTTTGGACAAAAATATTTGCATCAAATAACATAAAAATGGTTTAAGAAAATCCCGGTAAAAATGTCAATAATTTTTTAATTTGTAAAGTTTCATGATTTTATTGTAGTTTATTTTATTGTTTTTTATGAAAAAGAATTGTATAATAGATCTTCATCTAGCCAAAATATAGAAATATTAGATATTTTTTATATATTTTTAGAAACTTTTCTTTTTATTATAGAAAAATTACACAGAGTTCTTAGTTGGGAACGCGTAATTGGGGGATATGAAATCTAACTGAGGGATATAGCTAAATGACAAAATAGGGATCCAAATATCTTACTACTATCTGGTTTGCTATTTCTGGGTTTAGAAATATTTGATAGTCTCTTATCTGTCAACTTTATTTAGATTAGTCTCTTATCTGTTGTAGGTGACACAAACAATTAACTGTTTTATCTGTTGTTCTAGGTTGTGCTTCAAGTTATGGCAAAACAGCAAGAAAACCAATATTCTGCCAGCACAAACCCAGGTACTGGTGGTGGTGTTGAAGATCCCAATGGAAATCAACTTGTGCTCCTTTACAACAGAAAAGGGGAAATTGTTGCCACATGTCATGTTGTGTATGGCATAGATGGAGAACATTGTGAGGGACTCTTAGTGCATCCAGAAGAGAGAAAGGTATGTCTTGAAACCATCAAGGATGGTAACTGTGCTGTACCTGATAGTCCTCAAGGTGATCGTTATTATTTGAAAGAATATGTTGCAAATCAATCACTAATTTGGCCCGTGTCTCGTATGGAGTTTGTGGAGTCTACCTATGAATGAAAAATTCTTGAGTAACTACTTTTTATGAAGCGGAATCAGTTTATCGAGTCTACCCATGAATGAAAGCTTCAGTAACTACTTTTTGTCCAGTGGAAACATATCCTGCTTTATATGTGGAGGAGCACACTTTTTGTAACTTTTTGTGATGTTTTGGGTAACTATTGCTCCTTGTATAGAATGCTTATGATTCATAATATATATATATATTTTATATTTCCAGTGTTCGATCCTTTTAATTGTAGCTTAAAATGTAATTTTATGGGTGCTGAATATTGTCAGTTCCGGCGACCGGAAACTGCCATTTGTTAGATATCAGACCTAACAAATTTTCTAACAGAAATAATGTTAGCAAATTCTGGAACCAAAATACACATGTCATTTGTCTATTGGTCATTTTAATAGTAATAAAAAGAGTGAGCAATGGTTGTAACATAATATTCACATTACAAAGTTAATATGAAGTGTAAAATGTCTATAGTTAGGATAAATATTGTAATGGAAATGAAGTGTTAGCTTATTTAATTTCCCTAATGGACTAAAAGAGTTAGATAAAATACTAACACACTATATAACTGCTTATAGGTAACCATTTTATGTGGTCCAAACCAGATAGTAGGATATTTCTAAACCCACTACTATCTGGTTTGCTATTTCTAAACCCACTACACCCTATATTTATTATACCTTCTTTGAGTGTTAAAATTGAAATAAAGATGGAATGATTGAGCACAAAGAATACCTCAAATTTCGATCCACAACTCCAACGAATGGTTTCACAGGATTGAATAATCCAGAGGTAAAGCAGAAGAAGATTCAAATCGAGATGAAAACTGTATCAGATCGGAATTAACCCCCGACTAAATCAAATCCACCACGGGAGAAGTGAAACCAAAATCTAGGTTTTCATTTTCTTCGTTTTTTTAGAGGAAGTCGAGAGAGAGAGAGAGAGAGAGATTGATAGATGAAATTGAGGAGAAAACACTTAATCTGATAATTGAATGCCCCGTCAAAAATGAAGCCTGGTAGGGCCTGACTAATTTATCCTATTTTGATATACATGGCCCGTCAAAAATGAATTGACAGGGTAGCCTTGTCAAATTCATCAAAGGTGCCCTGTCAAATATACCATGTTTTGGCATAGTGACAGGAACTACTTTACTCTACACTCAACATTTTGCAGTTTATTGTCTTTCAGTTTCGTATAAATTCAATTTAACCAAAATCTTATAGTCTAAATATGTTTGTTTGTTATTTGGTTTCATATGAGAATTTGAAGACATGTTTAGTGATACATGTATTATAGCAATATAGCCATCAGAAATACTGAAATATGGAAAAGTTCATATTTGGAGTAAAGAGTAACTTATTTAGTGGAGTATATATGTAGGTTAACCATTAAGTCAGTTAGGAGATGAATTTTCTCTGAGAAATACTTCATATTGCCGGGGAAACAATCTTACCAATAGATTAATGCTTTTGCTTAGATTGGCGAAGTGTTTGCCTGTTTGGAGAGGCATCAAAAAACTGCCCTTTAAGATCATTTGCTGATGATTGTACCGAAAAAGTTCAAATGCAGAAGGTTCCTGCTGATGAGAAGCCACTGTGGGCTACAGTTGTTTTCCATTCTGCATCCCTGATCGCTGCAGTCATGCAAGGTAGAGAAGAATTTGCTAGTGATGAAGAAATTTGTTTCACTGGCTTTAAGTTATTGTGTTTTTATTTACTATTTCAACATTACTTTAAATAATGAGTTGTTTCAAGACATCTTCATGTTGATACTTCTAGAGCTGAAGGAAATTCTTATAATTTCATGGTTTTAGTTCTAGGTCAATTTAGATTAATTCACTGTACACCAAGTCGTTTTATTTCAGTGTATGGTTAGATTAACATAGTCCAACCACTTGCAGGCTTGGTTGAATTTTTTTATAGTTAGGGTAGAAAATATTTCTGAATATGGTTGGATCAATATAACATTTGTACTCCATCAGTGGAATCTCAATTTTATTGTGGTGCATTAGTATATATTGTGTCAACTGAATTTTGTAGAGTCGTTATGTTAGTATGTGTTATAGTTGTTCTTATCTTTTCTGCATACTGAATTTTGACATTGAGAGTTAGTTCATAATGTATTCCTTCTGCTATGCTTTGTGGGTGTTGTGTACTATAAGAATATACGTTGGTGATTTGCAACATTGATCAATCAAACTGAAATGAGCCTAGTATGTTTACATCTGTATTTGTATGTATGTTGGATCGCTGCATCTGACTTTTTGCAACTTCTGCGCAGGTATTAGAAACACCAGCACATGGTGGTATTGGGACGACCATATGCTATCGAGCTTGGAATCCTTATGCTGCTGTCACAACTCCTGCAAGGTGAACTAGTCCACAGTTTCAGTGGGAAGTCCCTCTTGCACGTACAAATACTGACCACAAGTTTAGGTTTGGAGTAGAGGTAATTTGATGAAACTATTCCGGACACCAGTGGGGATAGCATCTGGTAGGAAGGTAGCCTAACAGCATTCAGTAACATAATTTAGTATGAATTCAACTTTACGGGGTACAACCTACATCAGTTTGTGTATGAGTCACTGTATTTATTTTAGACTAGATATCTTAGCGGAGATTCATACTAAATTACTTTGTAGCTTTTTGTCTCAAGATTTTTCCGTAGTCTAATATTGTTTTCTGTGAAGCTTGATGCTGTGAATGCGGTTTTGTGTCTGTTGCAAAAGTTTCAGAGTCCCAATTTCAGTTTTTACAAATTTAAGTTGCATTGGTTAGCCACCACACCTGTAACAATCTTCCCCTAGGGAAAATATATCCCATTCCCTCAAATTAATCAGGTGTAAGTTAGTGATGGGTTCAAAATCGTGGAGTACTGGATTTGTATGTGAGTCTGGTGGAGGAACACTCACTTGTACACACAGATAGCAGCATGATGATATCTCTGGTAATTCACAAAGATAACACATTTCATCAATGTGACAGGATCTCTAATTCATCATTTACACAAAAATCTTCTGAGTGTCCTATCATACCACATCTATAACGACTTCATCAAGATACTTCCCTAGACACATAACCAAAAACCGGTTGCAAAAACGACAGAGCCTTAGCTAGTTTCTACAAACTTTTTGAAGAACTAAGAAATCCAAATGCAAGTCTAGCACCATGTTTGTTTACTCCTGACTCATCTGAGTCGTCTGGATCTGAGTCATCTGGATCTGAGTGAAATCACCGACTCATATGGATCGACTCGATATGTTTGTTTTGAGTCAGATCTGACTCATCTGACTCAAAATTATGTGAGTCAGTGGTTTGGTTCCATGAGTCAGGGGTATTTTGTTACCTGACTCAAATGGATCCGAGTCAGGGGTTACGTCTGAGTCAAGGGTTGAGTCATATCTGACTCAAAATGCAAAACAAGTTGAGTCGATTCTTGACTCGGCCCGAGTCAGGGATTGACTCAGATCCAGATGCCGAGTCAGCTGCAAACAAACAAGATGTAAGTTTGTTTCCAAAAATTGAAAGCAACTTGCTGACGTTGGCTACCAAAGCTAGCATCAGTTGTCTCCACTAGTTACTTAAAAATATTTAGTAGATTTATAATGAAAAAATCTTCCTATGTGGTTCTTATAATGCAGTGAAATAGCATATTCTGGACCAAATAATGAATTCCACATGCTGAAAAGTACATCAAGAATCTGATAACCTTATTGTAACTACTACATCGGCGTTCTAAAGCCAAAGGTAGAAATAACCAAAACTATGATTAGTTCTCATATATCTTAACCGTTTTTTAACAAATACTACAAGTTGACCAAAACTATGTGTGTATTTTGATAATGGCTAAGATACGCTTTATACAATGGGTGTCGGGACGCTGGGTTGATTAGGAAAACCACTGATTAGTAATTAAAAATACACACCTACTGTATACATCATGTATTAAAATCAATCACCTTTACATAAATTTTTCTCTCTTGAAACTTCTTCCCTATCGCGATAAACTCATCCAGAGATTTCTCGCTCTGCCGATAATCAAACTTATACAAATATTTTTGGAAATCTTGTGTTCATCAACCATATAAAGCTTTTTGTTCATCATCACTGTCTTCAGTGAATCTTTCTAGGTCAAAATCCAATTTTTAAGCTGTCTTCAGTTCTTCTTTCTTGGTCAAAATCCATTATCTGCATTTTATTTGTTTCGTGGTCCATGGAAATTGTGATCAGAAGTGGAATTCGATTAGTCTGTTGAATTGGGGGATAATTTCTGAAACAAACAAGTATTCTAAAACCCTAGAAATTTGATGTTTCTTCGTTTTTTCAATTAAGAGAACCCTGAAATTATTCATATAATTTATAAGATTCTACTTAAACCCCTAATTCTGATGAAGGTTAATTTCATGTTAGGTGAAATGGTTCATTTAATACTAGATAATCCATATTTCATTTGATAATAGACAACTAGGTTTTTAATGGTGGTTGTTTTTTTGAAAGCTTAAGTGGTAAATTCAACTATGAGTAGTATAACTAGGATTGTCAATTATTTTTATTTTGCGGACCCCAACAATCATTTTGTGTAATATGTATGTGATGGGATTTCGAAATCCAGAATTTTTAGGTTTAATTAATGGGTTCTGGTAGACTTCCCAAGAAGTGCACCTGGAAGGGGATTATGAAGGCGATTAAATTGGAAGTGAGTGGAGGAAGACCTTTATATTTTGAACTGGAAAGTGCAGCTGTGGAGGACAGGTGAAAATAGGAACTACTAGCAGAGGAGTATACTGTGTTCAAATAATATTTTAGTCTTGAGAACTTATTCACTAATTATTTGTAACTGATTCATTGTTTCTTTCAACTTTTTATTCGCAGTAGGTTTGCCTACCCTCGCAATTAGCGGGGACTCACCTATAATATGAGCAATTACTCCCGCTTGGGAACACTATTATACCTGTGGAGTGTGCTTTTTAAAGATGAGAAATACTTGTTCAAGACAACTGTGATCGGGCATTTAACTTCCCAAAAAACAGAGTTGGTCTTTAGCAATATTTTTTTCTCTAATGAGTCGGCAGATCAAAGTCGAAACTGAAAAAAGAAAAAATGATGAAATATATTTTAGAGTTGCAGACAAAGAATTGTGTTTTCGAAAGATAGATTTTTTTCTGATATCCGGTCTTAGATTTTGGGATTTTAGGGATAGATCTCTCGATGTTGACTCTGAATCGGGGGCGCCGAAAGAATCAAAACTCATGCAAAATTATTTTTCCGAAAATAATGCAATCGTGGGAAAGAATTTGTATGACTTTCTATTCTGCAGAACGGTCTCACGGGATCAGGTAGAAAAGGTTTTCCGAGAAACCAGTGATAGTAAAACAAGTGATGCCAGTGCAACCATATCTAAGAAAATACAAGACTGTCAGGCATGACATAAAGACGTAAAACCTATTCCATTTCCAGTTGAAGATAGAGTTAAGGAGGCATTAGTATATGTGGTCAACATATTTTTATTGGGGACACAAGAAATCCATGGAATTACTGACGATTTGTGGCACTTGGTGGACAACCTCTCAGAGTTCAACAATTATCCATGGGGAGTAGAGGGTGTACAAGAAGACTTTGTTTCAAAGTGACTCTACATTCAAATATCAATTAAAAAAAAACCGTTGGAAATATCCCATGGCTTTTATTCAACATATCCCCCAAGTACCAGCCATCAAAGACAGTCCAGTGGTACTCTCCATCTTTCTAGAACAAATGGAGCGATCCAATGGGCTTGCAGCTCGATCCAAGTTCAGCTGCCCTATATAAACAAAGTGATATCATTGCCCTAAAATTCCATTTCCTACATCTCATCTTATTTTATCTTTTCCTCCTCCAAATCCCAATAAATCTGGATCTCATTTCTATTTTTCCTCAAATCAAAACCTCAAGTAATCATCAGTAGTAATAACTAGTTAGGCATTGATGAGTTCAAGATTGAGTGTTGGATTTGTAAGGGATTCTGGTGGAGGAACCTTCACTCATACACACTAAGACTTATAGCATTATGATATTTCCTATCAAGATTAAGTAAGAATTCATCTTTCCATTGTTTTTCAATTTCTTTATGTTCCAATCTTAATGCAATGAATACCAGAACCTCAAATTTTTTTTTTTTGGTTAGCTTGCCGTTTGAATCTGGTAACAAAATTCCCTTGGTTCATCATATATTTCTGAGTCAGGTGAGTCGTATCTAATTCAAAAAAACAAACATATTGAATCAAATGAGTCTGGTGATTTCAATCATTTCTAGATGAATCAAATTCAGACAGCTAATATCTAAAAAAAAAACAAGCAAACACAGTGTTAGTCTAACCAATCTGTTATTGTACCACCCTGAATCCCTTGTTTGTTATATCCGAGTAATCCCCCAATGGATTTATGGTAAGTCCCAAATGAGGCTTCATTGCTTCAAACATAGACTGTGCAGCAACCGGATAACCTTAAGTCCGAACCGTGTATAATGGGCTTGCAGCTCGATCCAAGTTCAGTTCCCTTGTATATATAGAAAAAGTTTTTGCCCTAAATTCCAAATCTGAGTCCTCAAATCTCATTTTCTCTTCCACCAAATCAGAACCACAACACATCCTAGATCTCATTTTTATTTTCCCTTAAAAATCAAAACCCTAAATTCTAATCATTGGTAAGTTATTGATGGGTTCAAGATGGAGTACTGGTTTTTGTATGGGATTCTGGTGGAGGAAGGAACACTCGCTGATAAAACCAACCATGATGATATTTCCTCTCAAAATTAGGTAAATCCACCACGTCTTCTAATAGATCCCAGGATTACCCCATAAGAGATTACTCATTTGTGGGAGACAATCTTATCAAGGGAGGTTTGAATTTGCTGGGAGATTTAGAAGCTAATGAATTTGGAGCTTTACTCTGGACAAAATTCTCTCAAATTTCGCCATCTCCTTTAACTTTTGCTCTCTCTGTATCTTTAGTAACGAATAAGTTAGTGATGAGCTCAGATGGAGTATTGGTTTTGTATAGCATTCTGGTGGTGCAGGAACCACTTTACTCATACACTCAAAGGCAACATTATGATATTTCCTCTCAAGGCTAAGTAAGTATTTTTGCTGTTTATTGTCTTTCAGTTTCGTATAAATTCAACTAAGACCAAAATCGCGGTGCAGAGCTGAAATGGTGTGTAATTATGTATCTACGCTCTTAATTTCAGAACATATTTTTACATGAAAGTTTGCTACGTTTGTGCAAATTTTTATTATCTTATCTTATTCGCAAATTTCATTTTATACTGCAGAGCATTTGGTGATGATTGTATCGAAAAAGTTAATGCTGAAGGTTCGTGCTGATGAGAAGCCACTGTGGGCTACAGTTGTTTTCCGATTTGCAATCCCGCTGAAGTCATGTAAGGTAGAAAAGAATTTGCTAGTGATGAAGACATTCTTTCGCTGGCTTGAAGTTCTTGTGATTGTATTTTCTGTTTCAACATTACTTTAGCTAATGAGTTTTTTCAAGACCTCTTCATGTTGATACTTCTAGGGATATTGAAAGGAAATTCTGATACTTTCATGGCTTTAGTTCTGGGTCTATTTAGATTAACTCTTTGTCCACCAAGTCATTCTATTTCAGTGTCTGGTTAGCTTACTATAGTCCAACCACTTGCTGACTTGGTTAAATGTTTGTATAGTTGTAGAAAAAAATTCTGAATTTGGTTGGATCAAATTAAAATTTGTACTCCATCAGTGGATTCTCAATTTTATGGTTGTGCAGTAGTATATATTGGGTCAACTGGATTTTGTAGTCGCTATGTGTTATAGTTGTTCTCATCTTTTGTGCATGATGAATTTAGCATTGAGAGTTAGTTCTTTATGTACTCCTTCTGCTGTCCTTTGTGGGTGGTGTGCACTATAAGAATATACGTTGGTGATTAGCAACATTGATCAATCCAACTGAAATGAGGCTGCTAGTATGTTTATATCTGTCTTTATATTACGTTTGATCTCTGCATCTGACATTTTGCAACTTCTGCGCAGGTATATTAGAAACACCAGCACATGGTGGTATGGGGATGCCCTTACACGAGCGAGCTTAGAATCCTTATGTTGCTGTCACAACTCCTGCAAGGTGAACCAGCCCGCAGTTTGAGTGGGAAGTCCCTCTTGCATGTACAAATACTGACCACAAGTTCAGGTTTGTACTGGATCGAGATAATTAGATGAAGCTATTATGAACACTGATGGGGATAGTATCTGGTAATAAGGTAGCCTAACAACATTCAGTGACGTAATATAGTTTGTATTGATTTTTTCAGGTACAAGCTCCATCAGTTTGTGTATGAGTCACTGTATTCCTTGTAGACTAGATATATTAGCGGAGATTCATCATCTTATTTATTTTTTTCAGTCTCTTGTATTCTTTTGGTGTTTTCTCAGTTGAAAATTACATTGTAGCTTTTTGTGTAAAGATTCTTCTGTAATCTAATTTTGTGATCTGTAAAGCTTGGTTGCAGTTTTGTGTCTGTTCCAAAAGCTTTAGAGTCCTAATCTCAGTTTCTACAAGCTTTGCATTGGTCAACCACCACACCTGTAACAATCTTCGAATGAATCAGTAGTTAGTGATGGGTTCAAAATCGAGGAGTACTGGATTTGTATCTGAATCTGGTGGAGGAACACTCACTTGTTCACACAGATAGCAGCATGATGCTATCTCTGGTAATACACAAAGATAGCACATTTCATCAATGTGACAGGATCTAATTCATCATTTACACAAAAATCTTCAGAGTATCCTATCATACCACATCTATAACGACTTCATCAAGATACAATTCCCTAGCTAGACACATAACAAAAAACCGGTTGCAAAAACGTCCGAGCCTTAGCTAGTTTCTACAAACTTTTTAAAGAACAACTAAGAAATCCAAATGCAAGCCTAGTTTTTTTTTTTTTTTTTTTGCTAGTGATTACACAGGCTCAGAGCTCAACTGTAAAAATGGGTGCTATTTTCGGCTCAGAGCTCAAATTGGCTGGAAAGTGACCAGTACCCGTATCCGCATCCGATAAGCTGAAGAACAAGTCCGAACTCCATGGATAATACTCATAGTGGGCTTGCAGCTCGATCCACGTTCAGCTGCCCTATATATGCAAAGTGATATCACTAAATTTACTAGATCTCATTTTATCTTTTCCTCCCCCAAATCAAAATCCCAATAAATATAGATCTCATTTTTACTTTCCATCAAATTAAAACCTCAAGAATCAGTAGTAACTACTAAGACAGTGATGAGTTCAAGATTGAGTGTTGGATTTGTATGGGATTATGGTGGAGGAACATTTTTTGAAAATTCTGGCATTATGATATTTCCTATCAAATATCAAAATTAAGTAAGCATTCATCTTTGTATTGTTTTTCAATTTCTTTATTTTCCAATTTTAATTCATTGAATACCAGAATCTAGTAACTAGAAATCTTTTTTGTTCTGTTATCAGGTGAGAACCAAAAGGTAGGTGACCGCCGATGGTTCATGATTCGAAGACATGTCAAGTTGTGATGAAGTCGGAGACATATTAAGACAATTTTCATTCGTCTGGGATTATTCCCTCCTGAAGAGAGAATGGTTCGGGTTTTATTGGCAATTTAGAAGCGATTCAGAAGCTAAGAAATTTTGGAGCTCCACTCTTGATATAATTCGTTCAAATTTCCGATCTTACTTTTTGCTCTCGTTGCATCTTAAGTAAAGAATAAATTAGTGAAGCGTTGGAGAATGAGAAGGTTTTTTATCTCCTCTCAAGATTGAGTAAGTATTATATTGTCTTTTCAGTTCCTTAATTGTTCCGCATAAATCCAATTAAGATCAAAATCTCATAACGTAAGTATGTTTGCTTTGTTATTTGGTTTCATATGAGTATGTGAATACTACATGTTTAATGATAGCTATCAGAAATATGGAAAAGTTTATCTTTGGAGTTAGGAATGATTTATGTAGGAAGTTGTTGAGTAATGTGAGTTATGTTAAGAGTGTAATTGGAGTGTCAACTTTATATTTAAGTTGTGTGTGTGTAGACTACACATGTGGGTGCATGACATCCATAAGTTGTAAAAACAAAAAGAAGAGAATTAGTATTATCTCTTCAATTAATCAAAATAGAGAGAGAGTGAGAAGAACCAAAAGTTCCCACTCCTTCATTATCAAAATTCTTCAAAATCATCTAAGTTTAATCACCCAAAATTCTAACAATTGGTATCAGAGCATAGATCGTTTGAATCGGATCTTGGAGAGTGAAGAAAAATTAATTTCTACCCATTAATTCAAAAAATCAGCAACCCAATTTTTTTTTAATCTAGATCCAAAAAAAGAAAAAACCCAATTTTTCAATCAATCTTCAACCAAATCAATGGCAAGTAGTAGTAACTCAAGTTTATACATTCAACAACCTTCAATACCTCTTTTCCATGGAGAAAATTATGATTTTTGGGCCATCAAAATGAAGACCTTGTTCATGTCACAAGATGTGTGGGAGATTGTTGAAGATGGGTATGATGAAATTGAAGCTACAACAACTCTAGAAAAAGAAAAAAAGGATTTACTTAAGGAGAGTAGGAAGAAGAATGCTAAAGCATCCATGTACATTCAACAAGGAGTTGGAGACACTATTCTACCAAGAGTAATTCATTTTCCTAAAGCTAAAGAAGCTTGGGATATTCTTCAAAAGGAGTATGGAGGTGATAAGAAGGTAAGAGAATTAAAATTACAATCATATAGAAGAGATTTTGAAAATCTAAAAATGAATGAGAATGAATGTTTGAATGAGTTTTCTTCAAGAGTTGTTGAAATTGTTAATAATATGTTGATGTGTGGAGAGAAGATGGAAGAAGAAGAATTTGTGAGAAGATATTTAATTGTTTGCCAATTAAATTTGAACCCATTGTGGCAATTTTGGAGGAGACAAAGGATTTTGATACATTGAAGTCACAAGAATTATGGGCTTCTTTGAAGGTGTATGAACTAAGGGTGTCAAGGCATTCCGAAAAATCAATTGAAAGTGCATTTCAATCAAAATTGAGCTTGAACTCAAAAAATTCAGCAACATATAAAAATGAGTACAAGGGTGAATCAACATCAAACTTCAAAGGAAAGGGAAATGGAAGAAAGGAGGAGCTAACTCCAACAACTACACAAAGAGTGATACTTCTCAAGTACCAAGGTGCAATTTTTGCAACAAGAATGGTCATTTGGAGAAGAATTGTTGGAACAAAGGAAAACCCCAATGTCAACATTGCAAGAAGTATGGACATTTGGAGAAGGATTGTAGGTACAAAGGTGAAGAACAAGCCGGTAGAGCCGAAGAGAAAGGAGAAAAACAAAATTTGTTTTATGCTTGTCAAAGTGCTATGGAGACTTCCAAAAGTGAAGTGTGGTTTGTAGATAGTGGTTGTACAACTCATATGTCCGGTGTGAAGAGCTTGTTTGTTGACATGGATACATCCATAAACTCTCTAGTGAAGATGGGTGACGGAAACATGGTTCAAGCTAACGGAAGAGGTACAATTTGCGTGCAAACTATCAATGGTGCAAAATACATTAGAGATGTGTTATATGTTCCGGATTTGGCACAAAATTTGCTTAGTGTTGGGCAACTTGTGGAGCTTGGTTATGCTGTCCATTTTGAAGATGGATATTGCACCATTTATGACAAGAAGAACAACAACAAGAGACAACTCATGAAGAGTATCAAGATGGAGAAAAATAGAAGCTTTCCAATTATCTTTGAAAAAGAGAAGAATGTTGCATTGAGGATGGAAACCATTGATGAAACATGGTTATGGCATAAAAGACTTGGGCATTTTAATTTCAATAGTCTCAAGTTACTTTCCAACAAGAACATGGTGCAAGGACTTCCACAACATATCAACCACAAGGATGGAGTATGTGAAGGTTGTGCACTTGGGAAACAACATCGCCAACCATTTCCAAAAGGTGTAGCATGGAGAGCAAATGAACTTCTTGGTTTGGTACATACCGATGTGTGTGGACCAATGAACACACCAACTCATGGAGGTAATATATATTTTATCTTATTTATTGATGATTTTAGTCGTATGACTTGGGTTTACTTCATGAGACAAAAATCCGAAGTTTTTAGCATCTTCAAGAAGTTCAAGAGCCTTGTTGAAAAGCAAAGTGGTCACTACATCAAAGTTTTGAGAAGTGATAGAGGCAAAGAGTACAACAACAAAGAGTTTGATAAATTTTGTGAAGATGAAGGCTTGGAAAGGCAACTAACCGTGGGTTATACTCCTCAACAAAATGGTGTTTCCGAGAGAAAGAATCAAACCGTTATGGAGATGGCGAAGTCCATGCTTCATGAGAAGGGTATGCCTAAAGTGTTTTGGGCCGAAGCCATCAACACCGCCGTCTACTTTATGAATAGGTGTCCAACAAAAGCCGTATGGGATAAAACTCCTTTTGAAGCATGGAGTGGGAGAAAGCCATCGGTAAGACATCTCAAAGTTTTTGGTAGTGTGTGTTATTCTCAAATTCCAAAGGTGAAGAGAACAAAGCTTGATGAATCAAGTGAGAAATGTGTATTTCTCGGTTATAGCCTCCAATCAAAAGGTTATAGGTTATTTAGCTTGAAGAACAACACAATGATTACAAGTCGTGATGTCTTGTTTGATGAAGGAAGTTCATGGAATTGGGAAGAAGGCAAAATTGAGAAGAGAACCATTATTGTTGATGAAGAGCAAGAAAATTCAGCGACAAATGAAGTTGAAGAAGGTGAAGAAAATGAGGAAGAACTACCTCAAACACCTCCAAATACAAGACAAGAAGCATCTCCAAGTATGTCTCCAAGTAATAGTGCGTCAACATCACCACCACCACGACCAAAGAAGATGCAACGGTTGAGTGAAGTGTATGAAAGATGTAACTTTTGTATGGTGGAACCGGAAAATTTTGAAGAAGCATCAAAAGAACCGGTTTGGATAAAAGCTATGGAAGAAGAAGTTTTTGTCATCGACGAGAACAATACATGGGAGAAAGTAGAAAGACTAAGTGACAAAGAAGTTATTGGTGTGAAGTGGATCTACAAGGTGAAGTACAATGCGGATGGATTAGTTCAAAGGCACAAAGCAAGGTTGGTGGCAAAGGGATATTCACAACAACCCGGCATCGACTACAATGAGACTTTTGCACCGGTTTCTCGTCTTGACACCATTAGAGCCGTGATTGCTATGGCTTCCCAAAAAGGTTGGTTACTTTATCAACTTGATGTCAAATCAGCATTTTTGAATGGAGAACTTCATGAAGAGGTCTATGTAGAACAACCACAAGGTTTTGTGGAGGAAGGAGAAGAAGACAAAGTTTACAAGTTGAAGAAAGCTTTGTATGGCCTCAAGCAAGCACCAAGAGCTTGGTATAGTGAGATAGATGGATACTTCAAAAGGCAAAACTTCAGCAAAAGCAAGAGTGAGCCTACACTATATGTGAAGACCAAAGGTACGTCTATTCTCATCGTTGCCTTGTATGTTGATGATCTTATCTTTACGGGTAATGATGTTCATATGATTGAACAATTCAAGAGAGAAATGATGATGAAATATGAGATGAGTGACATGGGTTTGCTCAAGTACTTCCTTGGTATAGAAGTTCATCAAAGTGAAGATGGAGTATTCATTTCTCAAAGTAAGTATGCCGAAAAAGTGTTGAAGAAATTTGGTATGCTTGGTTGTAACCCCACATCAACACCACTTGTAGTGAATGAGAAACTCAAGAAAGATGATGGAGGAAGAAAGGTTGATGAGACTTACTATAGAGGTCTTATTGGAAACTTGTTGTATCTTACACATACAAGACCCGACATCATGTTTGCTTCAAGTATGCTTTCTAGGTTCATGAGTTCACCTAGTCATCTACATCTTGGCGCGGCAAAGAGGTTGTTGAGGTACATACAAGGAACAATGAATTTTGGAATCATGTATTCTAGAAATTTGGATGTCAAATTAGTTGGCTATTGTGATAGCGACTTGGGAGGATGTATTGATGACATGAAGAGTACATCGGGGTATGCTTTTTCTCTTGGTTCGGGTATATTTACATGGGCATCGAAGAAGCAAGAAACCGTAGCTCAATCCATAGCGGAAGCGGAGTATATTTCAGCATCAATAGCTACATCTCATGTTGTATGGCTAAGAAGGATTATGGAAGACATTCAAGAGAAGCAAGAAGAAAGCACCGAAATCTTTTGTGACAACAAATCGGCAATTGCTATGTCCAAAAATTCGGTTGAGCATTGTAGAGCAAGACACATCAAACTCAAGTACCATTTCATTCGAGAAGCGGTTGAAGATGGTGAGATAGAACTCAAATATTGCAAGACGGAAGACCAATTGGCGGACATATTCACCAAGGCACTTCCCAAAGGAAAATTTCAACATTTCCGTGAACTACTAGGAGTAGAAGAACATCACATTAAGGAGGAGATTGTTGAGTAATGTGAGTTATGTTAAGAGTGTAATTGGAGTGTCAACTTTATATTTAAGTTGTGTGTGTGTAGACTACACATGTGGGTGCATGACATCCATAAGTTGTAAAAACAAAAAGAAGAGAATTAGTATTATCTCTTCAATTAATCAAAATAGAGAGAGAGTGAGAAGAACCAAAAGTTCCCACTCCTTCATTATCAAAATTCTTCAAAATCATCTAAGTTTAATCACCCAAAATTCTAACAGAAGTTAACATCATTTCTTGATTATTATCTGGCTTGTCATACTGCCAGAGAGCAAGCCAATCTTACCAACGGATAAATACTTTTGTCAAAATTGGCCAAGTGTTTGTAGAGTCATTAGAAGAATGCCCTTTAGTGTCTAGGTCTTTTCAGGTTTTTGATGCCCCCGCTCGGGTGTTATTGTCACAATTAAGCTATCTTAAACAGCTCCAGCTCCAGCTGAAAAAGATTATTCCGCCGGTTACACCACTAACATTCTCATGGGGGAAGAATGCATACCACTACAAAGATTTATAGCATAAGGATTGATACAAATATACAACTTAGGGGGAAGAATGCTTAGGATGGGAAGGAATTTTGATGATCCAGGAGAAGGGATAACTAATGGGTTTTTGCAAGTGTTCTGTATCCTAATGCTTACCAATATTTTTATCACTCCTATCTTGATATAGATGAGGGAACAAGCTGGCGGATTAGATAGCTGAGAACGGCAAGCAAGAATCTGGTACTGATGAAATCTAGGCGAATGTATTACCTACAGTCGATGACATAAAAATAGAAGCACACAGTGGTATGCGGACGCCCATATGTGGTCGAGCTTGGAATTCTTATCCTGTCACAATTTCGGCTTGGAATTCTTATAGGTACGCCCATATATCAGTCCAAACTCCACAGTATCAGCGAGGAACTCTTCTTGCGCATACAAATGAAGAACTAGCACTGACCACAGGTTCAGTATTAGGAGTGGAGGTAATTAGACTAATGTGGTTTGGAACACCAGTGGAAATAAAGCAGGGATATCTAGAATAATGACATTCAGGGATAGTTAGAATAATTACTGTGTAGCTATTTGTTTTCATTTTCTTGTATTCTCTTGGGTGTTCTCAATTGAAAGTATCATTACTGTGTAGCTATTTGTCTCAGGGAGAAGGCATTTTATAATTGGAAGTCCTATTTTGCTAGCTTGACACAGGCTCAAAGCTCAAATTAGCTGGAGGCTAATGCAGAGAGACTCAATATACAACACGACATTCCTATACATCATATAGGAGTAAGTCTAATAGTAATAAAATTAAACAAGTTAGGATGAAGCAATTTGGTTCTGTGCTTGCCTTAGATTACTTTGTTTGAACTATAGCTCTTTGAAGTGATGCTAATTGTCATTGGGTAACCAGATATGCCCATACAAATGGAGCGAGCAGTACCCGGATCCGCATATAAGTTAAAATCCTAGTGGGCTTGCAGCCTGATCCAAGTTCAGTTGCCCTATAAATGTAAATATCATTGCCCTAAATTTCATTTCCAAGATCTCGTTTTTATATCTGCCGCCCCTAAATCAAAATCTCAACAATCCTTAGATATCAGTTTTATTTTCTACCAAATTAAAGCTATGAGCAGAAAGGTAGTGATGAGTTCAAGATGGAGTATTGGATTCGTATGGGATTCCGGTGGAGAAAAAAACTCATACAAACAAGCATTATGATATTTCCTCTCAAAATTAGGTAAGCTGTCTTCAATTTGGATATATTTTACGTTCCATTTTTAATTCGTTTAATACCAGAATCGGAAAATTAGATTCTTTTTGTTTTGTTATTAGGTTGCTTAAAGGAGGTACAATTGATGTCAAATTAGGGGTGGGTTCGTATATAGAGGCCCTCTGAAACACTTCTGAACTTAAAATGTGAAAATTGGCGTCCTTGACTTGCAGCTTGGCCTTCACTATCACCAAGTCTTATAAATTCTGGAATAACATCTTGTGTAGGTGCTTCAGCTCATGATACCATGTACTTCAATAAGTGTGGCATTCCTTGGCATGTTTTCACTCAATGAAGCAAGTCAGAAATTGAGATTTGGTGAATATCTTCCACATATGTTGTGGAGATTTAGAACTACTATTTATATTGAAACACAGTACATTATTCAAAACGTAGAAATAGGAAATACAGGTGCGATCCTAGTTTATAGTCGGATCAATTTACTGGAGACCAGACTTGGTACTTTGTTGTTAAACAACTTCCACAGCTGATGGAGAGTCCTTTGAGGACTGTTGAACACTTGTGCTAACACCCTTCGTCAATTTGAATCGGAATTGGCGAATGTTCAACTTGTCTCTTATACGCTGGAATCGCAATGAAGACAAGCCTTTCGTAAAAATATCGTTAAGCTAGTCTCTAGTGCATATAAACTTCACATGAAGTTGCTTACTTGCCACTCTCTCACGGACAAAATGGTAGTCTATCTCTATATGTTTTGTGCGCACATGAAAGATAGAATTAGCAGTGAGATAGGTTGTGCCTAAGTTATCACACCAAAGAGAAGTAGCAGTAACTTGAATGCCTAATTCTTTGAGCAGAGACTGTATCCAAATGAGTTACATAATTCCCTCGTTACATAATTCCCTAAATGGGTAAGTAAAATTTTGTGTCTCAGTCTAAGAATCCTAGCTCCGCCCCTGTTAAGTTACATCATGTTTGATTGCATCTGAGTCGCAAACTGTTTCAACAAAATTAAAAAAATTTGATCAGATTTAGATCAACAATTAAAAATCAAAATCAAAATACATAAAGTAGTGGATTTACATACCAATAGCTTAAAGATGTTTCATCTTCCGCAAACAAAATTACAATGATCGTTAATCCTGTCCAAAATACGAAATGGTTAGTATAAAACAATGATGAACTAAATTAAACAAAATTTTAAGAACCAGAAAAAAAAAAATTAAAAATCCTGATGACATGTAGCAAAATTTTGAAAACGAGAGAAAAGAAATATTATTGAAAAACTCAAATACACAACAATAATTTTTTTACTTCATTGTTCTTTCTTGATGATGTCATTCCAAAAATAAAAGAAAAAGATCTGTATTCTTGGACTGCATGTTATGTTCAACATATTTTGGACAAAAATATTTGCATCAAATAACATAAAAATGGTTTAAGAAAATCCCGGTAAAAATGTCAATAATTTTTTAATTTGTAAAGTTTCATGATTTTATTGTAGTTTATTTTATTGTTTTTTATGAAAAAGAATTGTATAATAGATCTTCATCTAGGCAAAATATAGAAATATTAGATATTTTTTATATATTTTTAGAAACTTTTCTTTTTTATTATAGAAAAATTACACAGAGTTCTTAGTTGGGAACGCGTAATTGGGGGATATGAAATCTAACTGGGGGATATAGCTAAATGACAAAATAGGGATCCAAATATCTTACTACTATCTGGTTTGCTATTTCTGGGTTTAGAAATATTTGATAGTCTCTTATCTGTCAACTTTATTTAGATTAGTCTCTTATCTGTTGTAGGTGACACAAACAATTAACTGTTTTATCTGTTGTTCTAGGTTGTACTGCAAGTTATGGCAAAACAGCAAGAAAACCAATATTCTGCCAGCACAAACCCAGGTACTGGTGGTGGTGTTGAAGATCCCAATGGAAATCAACTTGTGCTCCTTTACAACAGAAAAGGGGAAATTGTTGCCACATGTCATGTTGTGTATGGCATAGATGGAGAACATTGTGAGGGACTCTTAGTGCATCCAGAAGAGAGAAAGGTATGTCTTGAAACCATCAAGGATGGTAACTGTGCTGTACCTGATAGTCCTCAAGGTGATCGTTATTATTTGAAAGAATATGTTGCAAATCAATCAGTAATTTGGCCCGTGTCTCGTATGGAGTTTGTGGAGTCTACCTATGAATGAAAAATTCTTGAGTAACTACTTTTTATGAAGCGCAATCAGTTTATCGAGTCTACCCATGAATGAAAGCTTCAGTAACTACTTTTTGTGCAGTGGAAACATATCCTGCTTTATATGTGGAGGAGCACACTTTTTGTAACTTTTTGTGATGTTTTGGGTAACTATTGCTCCTTGTATAGAATGATTATGATTCATAATATATATATATATATATATATTTTATATTTCCAGTGTTCGATCCTTTTAATTGTAGCTTAAAATGTAATTTTATGGGTGCTGAATATTGTCAGTTCCGGCGACCGGAAACTGCCATTTGTTAGATATCAGACCTAACAAATTTTATAACAGAAATAATGTTAGCAAATTCTGGAACCAAAATACACATGTCATTTGTCTATTGGTCATTTTAATAGTAATAAAAAGAGTGAGCAATGGTTGTAACATAATATTCACATTACAAAGTAAATATGAAGTGTAAAATGTCTATAGTTAGGATAAATATTGTAATGGAAATGAAGTGTTAGCTTATTTAATTTCCCTAATGGACTAAAAGAGTTAGATAAAATACTAACACACTATATAACTGCTTATAGGTAACCATTTTATGTGGTCCAAACCAGATAGTAGGATATTTCTAAACCCACTACTATCTGGTTTGCTATTTCTAAACCCACTACACCCTATATTTATTATACCTTCTTTGAGTGTTAAAATTGAAATAAAGATGGAATGATTGAGGACAAAGAATACCTCAAATTTCGATCCACAACTCCAACGAATGGTTTCACAGGATTGAATAATCCAGAGGTAAAGCAGAAGAAGATTCAAATCGAGATGAAAACTGTATCAGATCGGAATTAACCCCCGACTAAATCAAATCCACCACGGGAGAAGTGAAACCAAAATATAGGTTTTCATTTTCTTCGTTTTTTTAGAGGAAGTCGAGAGAGAGAGAGAGAGAGAGAGATTGATAGATGAAATTGAGGAGAAAACACTTAATCTGATAATTGAATGCCCCGTCAAAAATGAAGCCTGGTAGGGCCTGACTAATTTATCCTATTTTGATATACATGGCCCGTCAAAAATGAATTGACAGGGTAGCCTTGTCAAATTCATCAAAGGTGCCCTGTCAAATATACCATGTTTTGGCATAGTGGCAGGAACTACTTTACTCTACACTCAACATTTTGCAGTTTATTGTCTTTGGTTGCCAGTATAAATTCAATTTAACCAAAATCTTATAGTCTAAATATGTTTGTTTGTTATTTGGTTTCATATGAGAATTTGAAGACATGTTTAGTGATACATGTATTATAGCAATATAGCCATCGAAATTTTGAAATATGGAAAAGTTCATATTTGGAGTAAAGAGTAACTTATTTAGTGGAGTATATATGTAGGTTAACCATTAAGTCGGTTAGGAGATGAATTTTCTCTGAGAAATACTTCATATTGCCGGGAAACAATCTTACCAATAGATTAATGCTTTTGCTTAGATTGGCGAAGTGTTTCTGTTTGGAGAGGCATCAAAAACTGCCCTTTAAGATCATTTGCTTTGATGATTGTACCGAAAAAGTTCAAATGCAAAGGTTCCTGCTGATGAGAAGCCCTTTGTGGGCTCTGAGTTGTTTTCCATTCTGCATCCCGATCGCTGCGGTCATGCAAGGTAGAGAAGAATTTGCTAGTGATGAAGAAATTTGTTTCACTGGCTTTAAGTTATTGTGTTTTTATTTCTTGTTTCAACATTACTTTAAATAATGAGTTGTTTCAAGACATCTTCATGTTGATACTTCTAGATTTGAAGGAAATTCTTATAATTTCATGGTTTTAGTTCTAGGTCAATTTAGATTAATTCACTGTACACCAAGTCGTTTTATTTCAGTGTATGGTTAGATTAACATAGTCCAACCACTTGCAGGCTTGGTTGAATTTTTTTATAGTTAGGGTAGAAAATATTTCTGAATATGGTTGGATCAATATAACATTTGTACTCCATCGGTGGAATCTCAATTTTATTGTGGTGCATTAGTATATATTGTGTCAATTTGAATTTTGTAGAGTCGTTATGTTAGTATGTGTTATAGTTGTTCTTATCTTTTCTGCATACTGAATTTTGACATTGAGAGTTAGTTCATAATGTATTCCTTCGCTATGCTTTGTGGGTCTTTGTGTACTATAAGAATATACGTTGGTGATTTGCAACATTGATCAATCAAACTGAAATGAGCCTAGTATGTTTACATCTGTATTTGTATGTATGTTGGATCGCTGCATCGACTTTTTGCAACTTCTGCGCAGGTATTAGAAACACCAAAGACATGGTGGTATTGGGACGACCATATGCTATCGAGCTTGGAATCCTTATCTGTCATGTCACAACTCCTGCAAGGTGAACTAGTCCACAGTTTCAGTGGGAAGTCCCTCTTGCACGTACAAATACTGACCACAAGTTTAGGTTTGGAGTAGAGGTAATTTGATGAAACTATTCCGGACACCAGTGGGGATAGCATCTGGTAGGAAGGTAGCCTAACACATTCAAGTAACATAATTTAGTATGAATTCAACTTTAGGGGTACAACCTACATCAGTTTGTGTATGAGTCCTGTATTTATCTTAGACTAGATATCTTAGCGGAGATTCATACTAAATTACTTTGTAGCTTTTTGTCTCAAGATTTTTACGTAGTCTAATATTGTTTTCTGTGAAGCTTGATGCTGTGAATGCGGTTTTGTGTCTGTTGCAAAAGTTTCAGAGTCCCAATTTCAGTTTCTACAAATTTAAGTTGCATTGGTTAGCCACCACACCTGTAACAATCTTCCCCTAGGGAAAATATATCCCATTCCCTCAAATTAATCAGGTGTAAGTTAGTGATGGGTTCAAAATCGTGGAGTACTGGATTTGTATGTGAGTCTGGTGGAGGAACACTCACTTGTACACACAGATAGCAGCATGATGATATCTCTGGTAATTCACAAAGATAACACATTTCATCAATGTGACAGGATCTCTAATTCATCATTTACACAAAAATCTTCCGAGTGTCCTATCATACCACATCTATAACGACTTCATCAAGATACTTCCCTAGACACATAACCAAAAACCGGTTGCAAAAACGACAGAGCCTTAGCTAGTTTCTACAAACTTTTTGAAGAACTAAGAAATCCAAATGCAAGTCTAGCACCATGTTTGTTTACTCCTGACTCATCTGAGTCGTCTGGATCTGAGTCATCTAGATCTGAGTGAAATCACCTGACTCATATGGATCTGACTCGATATGTTTGTTTTCAGATCTGACTCATCTGACTCAAAATTATGTGAGTCAGTGGTTTGGTTCCATGAGTCAGGGGTATTTTGTTACCTGACTCAAATGGATCCGAGTCAGGGGTTACGTCTGAGTCAAGGGTTGAGTCAGATCTGACTCAAAATGCAAAACAAACGGTCTGACTGCTGACTCGGCCCGAGTCAGGGATTGACTCAGATCCAGATGCCGAGTCAGCTGCAAACAAACAAGATGTAAGTTTGTTTCCAAAAATTGAAAGCAACTTGCTGACGTTGGCTACCAAAGCTAGCATCAGTTGTCTCCACTAGTTACTTAAAAATATTTAGTAGATTTATAACGAAAAAATCTTCCTATGTGGTTCTTATAATGCAGTGAAATAGCATATTCTGGACCAAATAATGAATCCCACATGCTGAAAAGTACATCAAGAATCTGATAACCTTATTGTAACTACTACATCGGCGTTCTAAAGCCAAAGGTAGAAATAACCAAAACTATGATTAATTCTCATATATCTTAACCGTTTTGTAACAAATACTACAAGTTGACCAAAACTATGTGTGTATTTTGATAATGGCTAAGATACGCTTTATACAATGGGTGTCGGGACGCGGGGTTGATTAGGAAAACCACTGATTAGTAATTAAAAATACACACCTACTGTATACATCATGTATTAAAATCAATCACCTTTACATAAATTTTTCTCTCTTGAAACTTCTTCCCTCTCGCGATAAACTCATCCAGAGATATCTCGCTCTGCTGATAATCAAACTTATACAAATATTTTTGGAAATCTTGTGTTCATCAACCATATAAAGCTTTTTGTTCATCATCATTGTCTTCAGTGAATCTTTCTGAGTCAAAATCCAATTTTTAAGCTGTCTTCAGTTCTTCTTTCTTGGTCAAAATCCATTATCTGCATTTTATTTGTTTCGTGGTCCATGGAAATTGTGATCAGAAGTGGAATTCGATTAGTCTGTTGAATTGGGGGATAATTTCTGAAACAAACAAGTATTCTAAAACCCTAGAAATTTGATGTTTCTTCGTTTTTTCAATTAAGAGAACCCTGAAATTATTCATATAATTTATAAGATTCTACTTAAACCCCTAATTCTGATGAAGGTTAATTTCATGTTAGGTGAAATGGTTCATTTAATACTAGATAATCCATATTTCATTTGATAATAGACAACTAGGTTTTTAATGGTGGTTGTTTTTTTGAAAGCTTAAGTGGTAAATTCAACTATGAGTAGTATAACTAGGATTGTCAATTATTTTTATTTTGCGGACCCCAACAATCATTTTGTGTAATATGTATGTGATGGGATTTCGAAATCCAGAATTTTTAGGTTTAATTAATGGGTTCTGGTAGACTTCCCAAGAAGTGCACCTGGAAGGGGATTATGAAGGCGATTAAATTGGAAGTGAGTGGAGGAAGACCTTTATATTTTGAACTGGAAAGTGCAGCTGTGGAGGACAGGTGAAAATAGGAACTACTAGCAGAGGAGTATACTGTGTTCAAATAATATTTTAGTCTTGAGAACTTATTCACTAATTATTTGTAACTGATTCATTGTTTCTTTCAACTTTTTATTCGCAGTAGGTTTGCCTACCCTCGCAATTAGCGGGGACTCACCTATAATATGAGCAATTACTCCCGCTTGGGAACACTATTATACCTGTGGAGTGTGCTTTTTAAAGATGAGAAATACTTGTTCAAGACAACTGTGATCGGGCATTTAACTTCCCAAAAAAACAGAGTTGGTCTTTAGCAATATTTTTCTCTAATGAGTCGGCAGATCAAAGTCGAACCTGAAAAAAGAAAAAATGATGAAATATATTTTAGAGTTGCAGACAAAGAATTGTGTTTTCGAAAGACAGATTTTTTTCTGATATCCGGTCTTAGATTTCGGGATTTTAGGGATAGATCTCTCGATGTTGACTCTGAATCGGGGGCGCCGAAAGACTCAAAACTCATGCAAAATTATTTTTCAAGTGATGCCAGTGCAACCATATCTAAAAAAATACAATACTGTCAGGCATGACATAAAGACGTAAAACCTATTAGATGTCCAGTTGAAGATAGAGTTAAGGAGGCATTAGTATATGTGGTCAACATATTTTTATTGGGGACACAAGAAATCCATGGAATTACTGACGATTTGTGGCACTTGGTGGACAACCTCTCAGAGTTCAACAATTATCCATGGGGCGAGAGGGTGTACAAGAAGACTTTGTTTCAAAGTGACTCTACATTCAAATATCAATTAAAAAAAAACCGTTGGAAATATCCCATGGCTTTTATTCAACATATCCCCCAAGTACCAGCCATCAAAGACAGTCCAGTGGTACTCTCCATCTTTCTAGAACAAATGGAGCGATCCAATGGGCTTGCAGCTCTCGATCCAAGTTCAGCTGCCCTATATAAACAAAGTGATATCATTGCCCTAAAATTCCATTTCCTACATCTCATCTTATTTTATCTTTTCCTCCTCCAAATCCCAATAAATCTGGATCTCATTTCTATTTTCCCTCAAATCAAAACCTCAAGTAATCATCAGTAGTAATAACTAGTTAGGCATTGATGAGTTCAAGATTGAGTGTTGGATTTGTAAGGGATTCTGGTGGAGGAACCTTCACTCATACACACTAAGACTTATAGCATTATGATATTTCCTACCAAGATTAAGTAAGAATTCATCTTTCCATTGTTTTTCAATTTCTTTATGTTCCAATCTTAATGCAATGGATACCAGAATCTCAAAACTATTTTTTTTTGGTTAGCTCCTGCAGTTGCCGTTTGAATCTGGTAACAAAATTCCCTTGGTTCATCATATATTTCTGAGTCAGGTGAGTCATATCTAATTCAAAAAAACAAACATATTGAATCAAATGAGTCTGGTGATTTCAATCATTTCTAGATGAATCAAATTCAGACAGCTAATATCTAAAAAAAAAACAAGCAAACACAGTGTTAGTCTAACCAATCTGTTATTGTACCACCCTGAATCCCTTGTTTGTTATATCCGAGTAATCCCCCAATGGATTTATGGTAAGTCCCAAATGAGGCTTCATTGCTTCAAACATAGACTGTGCAGCAACCGGATAACCTTAAGTCCGAACCGTGTATAATGGGCTTGCAGCTCGATCCAAGTTCAGTTCCCTTGTATATATAGAAAAAGTTTTTGCCCTAAATTCCAAATCTGAGTCCTCAAATCTCATTTTCTCTTCCACCAAATCAGAACCACAACACATCCTAGATCTCATTTTTATTTTCCCTTAAAAATCAAAACCCTAAATTCTAATCATTGGTAAGTTATTGATGGGTTCAAGATGGAGTACTGGTTTTTGTATGGGATTCTGGTGGAGGAAGGAACACTCGCTGATAAAACCAACCATGATGATATTTCCTCTCAAAATTAGGTAAATCCACCACGTCTTCTAATAGATCCCAGGATTACCCCATAAGAGATTACTCATTTGTGGGAGACAATCTTATCAAGGGAGGTTTTAATTTGCTGGGAGATTTAGAAGCTAATGAATTTGGAGCTTTACTCTGGACAAAATTCTCTCAAATTTCGCCATCTCCTTTAACTTTTGCTCTCTCTGTATCTTTAGTAATGAATAAGTTAGTGATGAGCTCAGATGGAGTATTGGTTTTTTATAGCATTCTGGTGGTGCAAGAACCACTTTACTCATACACTCAAAGGAAACATTATGATATTTCCTCTCAAGGTTAAGTAAGTATTTTTGCTGTTTATTGTCTTTCAGTTTCGTATAAATTCAACTAAGACCAAAATCGCGGTGCAGAGCTGAAATGGTGTGTAATTATGTATCTACGCTCTTAATTTCAGAACATATTTTTACATGAAAGTTTGCTACGTTTGTGCAAATTTTTATTATCTTATCTTATTCGCAAATTTCATTTTATACTGCAGAGCATTTGGTGATGATTGTATCGAAAAAGTTAATGCTGAAGGTTCGTGCTGATGAGAAGCCACTGTGGGCTACAGTTGTTTTCCGATTTGCAATCCCGCTGAAGTCATGTAAGGTAGAAAAGAATTTTCTAGTGATGAAGACATTCTTTCGCTGGCTTGAAGTTCTTGTGATTGTATTTTGTGGGAATGTTATTTATGCCCCTAGTATCCATGGGTCATGCACAAATACCCTTATCCATTGTATAAATACCCTTCCCCTTTTAAAAGGAAATTCTTTAAACTTAAAGTACCAAATCTGCCCTCACCTACATAATAGCAACATAAAAGAGTAGAACTAATCTTTCTCACCCGATCTTTTTCATTTCTATTATCCGTCTCCTCCTCTCACGAAGACAGCCACCACCACCATCTTCATCGTCACCACCGCCGTAAGACAGCCATCACCACCATCTTCATCGTCGCCACCGCCGTAGAAACGCCACCTCCACTACATCACCATCTCTACTTCCACCAAAATTCTACAACCATCTCTACTCGAACTTCTCCATAATCAGATCTCATAAAAATAAGGTTTCCAGATTTAGAGATTTAAAGTTTGAGATTTTGGTTCAGGTAATTTTTGAATTCGATTTGCTTGTTTGAACCATTGAAATTTAGTTATGATTTGGTTATTCTTCCATTTCTGATTTCAAACCAGATTCAGAGATCTATTTGATTTTTAGTTTTCGATTTGATAATTTCTAGTCGAGATTAAGATTTTGTGTTGATTTTGATTTGAAGATTCATATTCAGTCAATTTTAGTATTGAATTCTTAGGGTCAATAACAGTGGTGGGTTAATGTTTGGTCGTGTATTGGTGGTGGATGGCGGTGTTGGTGTTGTTACAGTGGTGGTGGTGGAAGTTTCAATAATAATGTTTTGGTGAATGTTATTCTTTGTGGTTTCTGTGTCTTTGATAAGAGACGGAATCAGAGAGGAATCAGTGAAGAGAATCAAGGGAGAAGAAATTCGTTACTATGAATTGAAGTTGGGTGTCATTTGAATTAGGTTTGGGGTTGTCTATAAAACATAGGAGATGAAATTGAAAAACTGAATCTATTGTTTTTGGGTTGAAGTTTGTTTGAATGAACATCTCAGGTGAAGAAGAAGGATTGGTCGATTGGGGTTTGAATGTTCTGGAAGCAATAGATTAAACTAGGGTTCTGAGATTTATGGAGAGATGGTTCTGTTGGCAGCATGAGTTTGAACTCGTGGTTGACGAAATGGTAGTTGAAATGGTTTATGCAGTGGTTGTATGTGAGATTGCAGGTAGTATGAGGGGATGTTTGTGACTTTGTGTGATGTAGTTGGTTGTTGGTGGTGCTGTAATTAGGGTCTGGTGGTTGTGTCACGGAGGAGAATGGGTGTTGCAAGAATAAAAGATAGTTGTAGATTGTTGGAGCTGGAACGGATTGTACGAAGTGCAGTGACAATGGCTCAAGTTGCAGGAATGAAGTGTAGGTAATTGATGTTGTTGACTCATGGTGTTTAAAAGTAATGAAATAGCAGGTGGTGAGCTGAAATTGGTGGTTTCTTCTGCAAAGTGTGAGAAGAAGCAGTTGCAGCTGTAGCTAGTGGTAATGAGTTGTTACAAGGTTAGATGGCAGTGATGTAAGTTGATATTGCTGCTATGGTTTATGAAAAGGGGTTGGTTAGAGAGAATTGGTTGTGCTGCGGGTGGTTGAATGGTAATGGCTCAGCTGAACTGGAGCATTGCAGTGAGGGGGATAGTAAGCAGTCGCTGGTCGGCTGTGACTCAAGAATTCGCAGGGTGAATGCAGTGGGATTGAATGGAGGAAGCGAATGGGCCTGGTGGTACAAGTTGATGTTGTGTTTGGATATCATAAGGGTCTGGTGGATTACATCATTTGAGATGACTGAGTTTGCTGTAGGTGGTGGTTTTAGCTCAAGTTGCAGGAATGAAATGTAGGTGTTGTTGATGTCCATAATCTAAGAGGGGAAGCTGAGTTGCATTAGGATGTGTCAAAACTGAGTTTGCCAGCTTATTCATTCGAGACAGAGCAACTTGAGAAAGTTTGGACTCTAGACTTGGGGGCAACTTGAGAAAGTTGCTTTCAAATTTGGAGACAACTTGAGCTAGTTGATTTCATATTTGGAGGCAACTTGAGAAAGTTGCTTTCACTTTTGGAGACAACTTGAGCTAGTTGATTTCATATTTGGAGGCAACTTGAGAAAGTTGCTTTCACTTTTGGAGGCAACTTAAGCTAGTTGATTCTAGTTCGGAGACAACTTGTCTGAGTTGCTTCCATATGTGGAGAAAACTTGAGCTAGTTGCCGCCATATGTGAAAGCAACTTGTTCAAGTTGCTTTCAAATATGGAGACAACTCTATATAGTTGGCTTGAGATTCGGAAACAACTTTGAGCTAGTTGCTTTCATATTTGGAAACAACTTCATCAAGTTTACTCCACATGGTGGTGGTGGAATTGGTGGTTGCTGGTGGTGATTGGTGGCGACGGTGGTGGTGGATGAAAGTGGTGGTGGTTGGTGGCGGTGGATGGATGGCGCTGGTTGTCCGTGGTGGTGGTTGACGGTGGCGGTGTTGATTGGTGGCGGTGGTTGTTGACAGTGGTGGATCGCGGCGGCGGTTGGCGGCGGTGGTGGTGGGCGGTTGTCGGCGGCGGTGGTCGGCAATGGTTTTTGTCGGTGGTGGTGGTGGTTGGTGGACAGTAGTGGTGGATGTTGGCGGCGCTGGACAGTGGTTTTGGTGGCCAGTAGAAGGTTTTTTTTTTTTAAATAGTGGTTAGTGGCAGTGGTTTATATTACACTATACAAAAGAGGGTATTTTAGTAATGTGTTAATCTTAGGGGTATTTATAAAGTTCATAAGGGTATTTTTCAAGGGGTCTCATACTAGGGGTATATAAATAATATTCCCTTGTATTTTCTGTTTCAACATTACTTTAGCTAATGAGTTTTTTCAAGACCTCTTCATGTTGATACTTCTAGGGATATTGAAAGGAAATTCTGATACTTTCATGGCTTTAGTTCTGGGTCTATTTAGATTAACTCTTTGTCCACCAAGTCATTCTATTTCAGTGTCTGGTTAGCTTACTATAGTCCAACCACTTGCTGACTTGGTTAAATGTTTGTATAGTTGTAGAAAAAAATTCTGAATTTGGTTGGATCAAATTAAAATTTGTACTCCATCAGTGGATTCTCAATTTTATGGTTGTGCAGTAGTATATATTGGGTCAACTGGATTTTGTAGTCGCTATGTGTTATAGTTGTTCTCATCTTTTGTGCATGATGAATTTAGCATTGAGAGTTAGTTCTTTATGTACTCCTTCTGCTGTCCTTTATGGGTGGTGTGCACTATAAGAATATACGTTGGTGATTAGCAACATTGATCAATCCAACTGAAATGAGGCTGCTAGTATCTTTATATCTGTCTTTATATTACGTTTGATCTCTGCATCTGACATTTTGCAACTTCTGCGCAGGTATATTAGAAACACCAGCACATGGTGGTATGGGGATGCCCTTACACGAGCGAGCTTGGAATCCTTATGTTGCTGTCACAACTCCTGCAAGGTGAACCAGCCCGCAGTTTGAGTGGGAAGTCCCTCTTGCATGTACAAATACTGACCACAAGTTCAGGTTTGTACTGGATCGAGATAATTAGATGAAGCTATTATGAACACTGATGGGGATAGTATCTGGTAATAAGGTAGCCTAACAACATTCAGTGACGTAATATAGTTTGTATTGATTTTTTCAGGTACAAGCTCCATCAGTTTGTGTATGAGTCACTGTATTCCTTGTAGACTAGATATATTAGCGGAGATTCATCATCTTATTTATTTTTTTCAGTCTCTTGTATTCTTTTGGTGTTTTCTCAGTTGAAAATTACATTGTAGCTTTTTGTGTAAAGATTCTTCTGTAATCTAATTTTGTGATCTGTAAAGCTTGGTTGCAGTTTTGTGTCTGTTCCAAAAGCTTTAGAGTCCTAATCTCAGTTTCTACAAGCTTTGCATTGGTCAACCACCACACCTGTAACAATCTTCGAATGAATCAGTAGTTAGTGATGGGTTCAAAATCGAGGAGTACTGGATTTGTATCTGAATCTGGTGGAGGAACACTCACTTGTTCACACAGATAGCAGCATGATGCTATCTCTGGTAATACACAAAGATAGCACATTTCATCAATGTGACAGGATCTAATTCATCATTTACACAAAAATCTTCAGAGTATCCTATCATACCACATCTATAACGACTTCATCAAGATACAATTCCCTAGCTAGACACATAACAAAAAACCGGTTGCAAAAACGTCCGAGCCTTAGCTAGTTTCTACAAACTTTTTAAAGAACAACTAAGAAATCCAAATGCAAGCCTAGTTTTTTTTTTTTTTTTTTTTGAAAGTTTTTACACAGGCTCAGAGCTCAACTGTAAAAATGGGTGCTATTTTCGGCTCAGAGCTCAAATTGGCTGGAAAGTGACCAGTACCCGTATCCGCATCCGATAAGCTGAAGAACAAGTCCGAACTCCATGGATAATACTCATAGTGGGCTTGCAGCTCGATCCACGTTCAGCTGCCCTATATATGCAAAGTGTTATCACTAAATTTACTAGATCTCATTTTATCTTTTCCTCCCCCAAATCAAAATCCCAATAAATATAGATCTCATTTTTACTTTCCATCAAATTAAAACCTCAAGAATCAGTAGTAACTACTAAGACAGTGATGAGTTCAAGATTGAGTGTTGGATTTGTATGGGATTATGGTGGAGGAACATTTTTTTGAAAATTCTGGCATTATGATATTTCCTATCAAAATTAAGTAAGCATTCATCTTTGTATTGTTTTTCAATTTCTTTATTTTCCAATTTTAATTCATTGAATACCAGAATCTAGTAACTAGAAATCTTTTTTGTTCTGTTATCAGGTGAGAACCAAAAGGTAGGTGACCGCCGATGGTTCATGATTCGAAGACATGTCAAGTTGTGATGAAGTCGGAGACATATTAAGACAATTTTCATTCGTCTGGGATTATTCCCTCCTGAAGAGAGAATGGTTCGGGTTTTATTGGCAATTTAGAAGCGATTCAGAAGCTAAGAAATTTTGGAGCTCCACTCTTGATATAATTCGTTCAAATTTCCGATCTTACTTTTTGCTCTCGTTGCATCTTAAGTAAAGAATAAATTAGTGAAGCGTTGGAGAATGAGAAGGTTTTTTATCTCCTCTCAAGATTGAGTAAGTATTATATTGTCTTTTCAGTTCCTTAATTGTTCCGCATAAATCCAATTAAGATCAAAATCTCATAACGTAAGTATGTTTGCTTTGTTATTTGGTTTCATATGAGTATGTGAATACTACATGTTTAATGATAGCTATCAGAAATATGGAAAAGTTTATCTTTGGAGTTAGGAATGATTTATGTAGGAAGTTGTTGAGTAATGTGAGTTATGTTAAGAGTGTAATTGGAGTGTCAACTTTATATTTAAGTTGTGTGTGTGTAGACTACACATGTGGGTGCATGACATCCATAAGTTGTAAAAACAAAAAGAAGAGAATTAGTATTATCTCTTCAATTAATCAAAATAGAGAGAGTGAGAAGAACCAAAAGTTCCCACTCCTTCATTATCAAAATTCTTCAAAATCATCTAAGTTTAATCACCCAAAATTCTAACAATTGGTATCAGAGCATAGATCGTTTGAATCGGATCTTGGAGAGTGAAGAAAAATTAATTTCTACCCATTAATTCAAAAAATCAGCAACCCAATTTTTTTTTAATCTAGATCCAAAAAAAAAGAAAAAACCCAATTTTTCAATCAATCTTCAACCAAATCAATGGCAAGTAGTAGTAACTCAAGTTTATACATTCAACAACCTTCAATACCTCTTTTCCATGGAGAAAATTATGATTTTTGGGCCATCAAAATGAAGACCTTGTTCATGTCACAAGATGTGTGGGAGATTGTTGAAGATGGGTATGATGAAATTGAAGCTACAACAACTCTAGAAAAAGAAAAAAAGGATTTACTTAAGGAGAGTAGGAAGAAGAATGCTAAAGCATCCATGTACATTCAACAAGGAGTTGGAGACACTATTCTACCAAGAGTAATTCATTTTCCTAAAGCTAAAGAAGCTTGGGATATTCTTCAAAAGGAGTATGGAGGTGATAAGAAGGTAAGAGAATTAAAATTACAATCATATAGAAGAGATTTTGAAAATCTAAAAATGAATGAGAATGAATGTTTGAATGAGTTTTCTTCAAGAGTTGTTGAAATTGTTAATAATATGTTGATGTGTGGAGAGAAGATGGAAGAAAGAAGAATTTGTGAGAAGATATTTAATTGTTTGCCAATTAAATTTGAACCCATTGTGGCAATTTTGGAGGAGACAAAGGATTTTGATACATTGAAGTCACAAGAATTATGGGCTTCTTTGAAGGTGTATGAACTAAGGGTGTCAAGGCATTCCGAAAAATCAATTGAAAGTGCATTTCAATCAAAATTGAGCTTGAACTCAAAAAATTCAGCAACATATAAAAATGAGTACAAGGGTGAATCAACATCAAACTTCAAAGGAAAGGGAAAATGGAAGAAAGGAGGAGCTAACTCCAACAACTACACAAAGAGTGATACTTCTCAAGTACCAAGGTGCAATTTTTGCAACAAGAATGGTCATTTGGAGAAGAATTGTTGGAACAAAGGAAAACCCCAATGTCAACATTGCAAGAAGTATGGACATTTGGAGAAGGATTGTAGGTACAAAGGTGAAGAACAAGCCGGTAGAGCCGAAGAGAAAGGAGAAAAACAAAATTTGTTTTATGCTTGTCAAAGTGCTATGGAGACTTCCAAAAGTGAAGTGTGGTTTGTAGATAGTGGTTGTACAACTCATATGTCCGGTGTGAAGAGCTTGTTTGTTGACATGGATACATCCATAAACTCTCTAGTGAAGATGGGTGACGGAAACATGGTTCAAGCTAACGGAAGAGGTACAATTTGCGTGCAAACTATCAATGGTGCAAAATACATTAGAGATGTGTTATATGTTCCGGATTTGGCACAAAATTTGCTTAGTGTTGGGCAACTTGTGGAGCTTGGTTATGCTGTCCATTTTGAAGATGGATATTGCACCATTTATGACAAGAAGAACAACAACAAGAGACAACTCATGAAGAGTATCAAGATGGAGAAAAATAGAAGCTTTCCAATTATCTTTGAAAAAGAGAAGAATGTTGCATTGAGGATGGAAACCATTGATGAAACATGGTTATGGCATAAAAGACTTGGGCATTTGAATTTCAATAGTCTCAAGTTACTTTCCAACAAGAACATGGTGCAAGGACTTCCACAACATATCAACCACAAGGATGGAGTATGTGAAGGTTGTGCACTTGGGAAACAACATCGCCAACCATTTCCAAAAGGTGTAGCATGGAGAGCAAATGAACTTCTTGGTTTGGTACATACCGATGTGTGTGGACCAATGAACACACCAACTCATGGAGGTAATATATATTTTATCTTATTTATTGATGATTTTAGTCGTATGACTTGGGTTTACTTCATGAGACAAAAATCCGAAGTTTTTAGCATCTTCAAGAAGTTCAAGAGCCTTGTTGAAAAGCAAAGTGGTCACTACATCAAAGTTTTGAGAAGTGATAGAGGCAAAGAGTACAACAACAAAGAGTTTGATAAATTTTGTGAAGATGAAGGCTTGGAAAGGCAACTAACCGTGGGTTATACTCCTCAACAAAATGGTGTTTCGAGAGAAAGAATCAAACCGTTATGGAGATGGCGAAGTCCATGCTTCATGAGAAGGGTATGCCTAAAGTGTTTTGGGCCGAAGCCATCAACACCGCCGTCTACTTTATGAATAGGTGTCCAACAAAAGCCGTATGGGATAAAACTCCTTTTGAAGCATGGAGTGGGAGAAAGCCATCGGTAAGACATCTCAAAGTTTTTGGTAGTGTGTGTTATTCTCAAATTCCAAAGGTGAAGAGAACAAAGCTTGATGAATCAAGTGAGAAATGTGTATTTCTCGGTTATAGCCTCCAATCAAAAGGTTATAGGTTATTTAGCTTGAAGAACAACACAATGATTACAAGTCGTGATGTCTTGTTTGATGAAGGAAGTTCATGGAATTGGGAAGAAGGCAAAATTGAGAAGAGAACCATTATTGTTGATGAAGAGCAAGAAAATTCAGCGACAAATGAAGTTGAAGAAGGTGAAGAAAATGAGGAAGAACTACCTCAAACACCTCCAAATACAAGACAAGAAGCATCTCCAAGTATGTCTCCAAGTAATAGTGCGTCAACATCACCACCACCACGACCAAAGAAGATGCAACGGTTGAGTGAAGTGTATGAAAGATGTAACTTTTGTATGGTGGAACCGGAAAATTTTGAAGAAGCATCAAAAGAACCGGTTTGGATAAAAGCTATGGAAGAAGAAGTTTTTGTCATCGACGAGAACAATACATGGGAGAAAGTAGAAAGACTAAGTGACAAAGAAGTTATTGGTGTGAAGTGGATCTACAAGGTGAAGTACAATGCGGATGGATTAGTTCAAAGGCACAAAGCAAGGTTGGTGGCAAAGGGATATTCACAACAACCCGGCATCGACTACAATGAGACTTTTGCACCGGTTTCTCGTCTTGACACCATTAGAGCCGTGATTGCTATGGCTTCCCAAAAAGGTTGGTTACTTTATCAACTTGATGTCAAATCAGCATTTTTGAATGGAGAACTTCATGAAGAGGTCTATGTAGAACAACCACAAGGTTTTGTGGAGGAAGGAGAAGAAGACAAAGTTTACAAGTTGAAGAAAGCTTTGTATGGCCTCAAGCAAGCACCAAGAGCTTGGTATAGTGAGATAGATGGATACTTCAAAAGGCAAAACTTATCAATACTTCCAGAGAGCCGTAGGAAGTTAACATCATTTCTTGATTATTATCTGGCTTGTCATACTGCCAGAGAGCAAGCCAATCTTACCAACGGATAAATACTTTTGTCAAAATTGGCCAAGTGTTTGTAGAGTCATTAGAAGAATGCCCTTTAGTGTCTAGGTCTTTTCAGGTTTTTGATGCCCCCGCTCGGGTGTTATTGTCACAATTAAGCTATCTTAAACAGCTCCAGCTCCAGCTGAAAAAGATTATTCCGCCGGTTACACCACTAACATTCTCATGGGGGAAGAATGCATACCACTACAAAGATTTATAGCATAAGGATTGATACAAATATACAACTTAGGGGGAAGAATGCTTAGGATGGGAAGGAATTTTGATGATCCAGGAGAAGGGATAACTAATGGGTTTTTGCAAGTGTTCTGTATCCTAATGCTTACCAATATTTTTATCACTCCTATCTTGATATAGATGAGGGAACAAGCTGGCGGATTAGATAGCTGAGAACGGCAAGCAAGAATCTGGTACTGATGAAATCTAGGCGAATGTATTACCTACAGTCGATGACATAAAAATAGAAGCACACAGTGGTATGCGGACGCCCATATGTGGTCGAGCTTGGAATTCTTATCCTGTCACAATTTCGGCTTGGAATTCTTATAGGTACGCCCATATATCAGTCCAAACTCCACAGTATCAGCGAGGAACTCTTCTTGCGCATACAAATGAAGAACTAGCACTGACCACAGGTTCAGTATTAGGAGTGGAGGTAATTAGACTAATGTGGTTTGGAACACCAGTGGAAATAAAGCAGGGATATCTAGAATAATGACATTCAGGGATAGTTAGAATAATTACTGTGTAGCTATTTGTTTTCCTTTTCTTGTATTCTCTTGGGTGTTCTCAATTGAAAGTATCATTACTGTGTAGCTATTTGTCTCAGGGAGAAGGCATTTTATAATTGGAAGTCCTATTTTGCTAGCTTGACACAGGCTCAAAGCTCAAATTAGCTGGAGGCTAATGCAGAGAGACTCAATATACAACACGACATTCCTATACATCATATAGGAGTAAGTCTAATAGTAATAAAATTAAACAAGTTAGGATGAAGCAATTTGGTTCTGTGCTTGCCTTTGATTACTTTGTTTGAACTATAGCTCTTTGAAGTGATGCTAATTGTCATTGGGTAACCAGATATGCCCATACAAATGGAGCGAGCAGTACCCGGATCCGCATATAAGTTAAAATCCTAGTGGGCTTGCAGCCTGATCCAAGTTCAGTTGCCCTATAAATGTAAATATCATTGCCCTAAACTCCATTTCAAGATCTCGTTTTTATATCTGCCGCCCCTAAATCAAAATCTCAACAATCCTTAGATATCAGTTTTATTTTCTACCAAATTAAAGCTATGAGCAGAAAGGTAGTGATGAGTTCAAGATGGAGTATTGGATTCGTATGGGATTCCGGTGGAGAAAAAACTCATACAAACAAGCATTATGATATTTCCTCTCAAAATTAGGTAAGCTGTCTTCAATTTGGATATATTTTACGTTCCATTTTAATTCGTTTAATACCAGAATCGGAAAATTAGATTCTTTTTGTTTTGTTATTAGGTTGCTTAAAGGAGGTACAATTGATGTCAAATTAGGTGGGTTCGTATATAGAGGCCCTCTGAAACACTTCTGAACTTAAAATGTGAAAATTGGCGTCCTTGACTTGCAGCTTGCCCTTCACTATCACCAAGTCTTATAACTTCTGGAATAACATCTTGTGTAGGTGCTTCAGCTCATGATACCATGTACTTCAATAAGTGTGGCATTCCTTGGCATGTTTTCACTCAATGAAGCAAGTCAGAAATTGAGATTTGGTGAATATCTTCCACATATGTTGTGGACATTTAGAACTACTATTTATATTGAAACACAGTACATTATTCAAAACGTAGAAATAGGAAATACAGGTGCGATCCTAGTTTATAGTCGGATCAATTTATCGGAGACCAGACTTGGTACTTTGTTGTTAAACAACTTCCCACAATGATGGAGAGTCCTTTGAGGACTGTTGAACACTTGTGCTAACACCCTTCGTCAAGTTGAATCGGAATTGGCGAATGTTCAACTTGTCTCTTATACGCTGGAATCGCAGTGAAGACAAGCCTTTCGTAAAAATATCGTTAAGCTAGTCTCTAGTGCATATAAACTTCACATGAAGTTGCTTACTTGCCACTCTCTCACGGACAAAATGGTAGTCTATCTCTATATGTTTTGTGCGCACATGAAAGATAGAATTAGCAGTGAGATAGGTTGTGCCTAAGTTATCACACCAAAGAGAAGTAGCAGTAACTTGAATGCCTAATTCTTTGAGCAGAGACTGTATCCAAATGAGTTCTGAAGTTGCAATTGCAACTCCACGATATTCTTCCTCCGTGCTAGACTTCGAGACAATTTTCTTCTTTTTGGCACTCCAAGAGATCATATTCCCACCAAAGTATATACAATAGCCACTCGTAGACCGGCGATCATCCAAATTTCCATCTCAATCTGCATCTGAGTAAGCATTGAGAGAATAGTCCTTGTGAGGCTTGATGAACAACCCATAGTCAATCGTATGCTTCAGATATCGTAAAATTAGTTTTACAAGATCCCAATGTTCCACATAAGGTTCATGCATGTACTGACATGCTTTGTTAACTGCAACTGAGATATCCGGTCTTGTTATGTGTAAGTACTGCAGAGCCCTTACAACACTACGGTAAAGGGTAGTATCAGCAAACTTCTCGGTACCCAATTTCTGTGGCCTTGAATTAGCAATAAGAGGAGTGCACACCGGTTTTATGCCATCGAGTTTGGTTTTGCGCAGCAAGTCAGAGACATACTTTCTATGTGTAAGCACCAGAATGTTACCTTGACGAAGTACCTCAATGCCAAGTAAGAACGACAACTCTCCCATGTCTTTAACTGCAAAAGAATCACCCAGATCAGAAACTAGTTTGTTAATCAGGTTGGTGACATATCCAATCACTATTATGTCATCGACATAAACCAACACAAAGAGAATGGACTTGCTGGTTTGCTTCACAAACAAGGAAGAATCCACAATTGAAGCTGTAAACCCAAGCTGCAGAAGATGATTGCTTAGTTTAGAGAACCAGGCACGCGGTGCCTGTTTGAGTCCATACAAGGACTTGTGCCATTTGTAAACATGGTTTGGATAATTTAGATCTACATAGTTGGCTGGTTGCTTCATGTAGACCTCCTCCTCCAAGACACCGTGCAAAAATGCATTCTCAACATCGAGTTGGTGTAAAGCAAGTAGGTTCCATGAAGTCAACTTTTGAATAGGTTTGGTAATGCCATCTCTTGCACGAGTAACCATTATTTGCCGCGATACTGGATTTGTCTGCAGTGGTTGAAGTTGAATAGCAGCTGGTTGCTATACATCAGTCGGAACTGGAGTGGCTGAAATGTATGATTGCTGCGGTGACTCCGAGCATGCTGTAGCTGGTGAAGTCGGCTGATCAGCTACTGTAGCAGGTGAGTTTGGTTGTTCAGTTGCTGTGTGCACTAACTGTGGCTCCAAGTTAACTTTTGCTGGCTGTTGGAATATTGGAGATGCAAGAACATCTTTACTAGTGCATATAGTTTGCTGACAAATCATAGGTGACGAATGATGAGGAGGAGAGAATGGGAATGAAGATTCTTCAAACCTGACATGGCGCGAAATATATTGTCTGCTTGAGGGATGATGTAGACATACATAGCCTTTGTGGGTCGAGCTATACCCTATAAAGATACATGGAAGAGACCGAGGTTCTAGCTTGGTGATATTGTATGGACGTAGACAGGGATATGCTAGACAGCTAAATACACGCAAAAAATTATAATCAGGCTTTCTATTGAATAGGAGTTCAAGAGGAGTTGTAGATTCATTAGCTGATTTTGGAACCCTGTTGATGAGATATGCAGCAGTTGTAAAAGCTTCACACCAAAAATCTTTTAGAATATGTGCCTGAAACAAAAGGGCTAGACCACTTTCTGTGACATGACGAATCCTACGTTATGCAAGACCATTTTGTGCTGACGTATGGGGACAGGAGAAGCGATATTGAACACCACAATTGTTTAGTTGAGAAGTTATCTTTTTATATTCAATAGCATTATCAGATTGAAATACTTTGATTTTATGACCTGTTAAGTTCTCAATTTGTTGTTGAAATTGGACAAAAGTAGCAAAATCATCAGAGCGATTTACCAACGGAAACACCCATGTATAATGAGAAAAAGCAACCATTAATAACATGTAATAACGAAAACCTTGTCTAGACGGATGAGGAGAAACCCAAATATCACTAACAATCAAGCTTAAAGGTTGATCAAAAACTGTTTCACTAAGAGAAAATGGAAGTTTTTTGCTCTTGCTTATGTGACAAGAGTGACAGAAACTAAACTTCTTATTCAGGACAGGAAGGGAAAAGCTATTGATTATTTTAGAGACTGTGGAGAGCATTGAATGCCCAAAGCGCTGGTGCCACACAGGTAAACTGGCAGATAGAAAGGACTTTGGAGACTCAGTTTGATTAATACCACCAACCCCATCAAAGATGTAGAGCCCATTCTCATTCCTCCCCTTTACCAGTATGGGTCCTGTGCACTTTTCCTTCACAACAAAAAATTTTGTGTGAAACTCAAAGCAAACATTGTTATCTTTGAAAAAATGGTAAACCGAGAGTAGATTTGTTTTTATTTTAGGAACATGATATATGTTATTCAATAGAAAACACCGTGTGTTATGAGTAAACGTAGCGTTACCAATATGAGCAATCTGCAAACCATTACCGTTACCAACCCTCACTTGAGTTGTTCCTTCATACTCATGTAGGATGTAAAGATTGTTAACATCAGCAGTCAGATGGTGTGTAACACCAGTGTCAGTGACCCACTGATTTTCTCCAGAGCCACCTGGAAGACCAATGTAAGCCTCAGATGCTTTAGAATGATTTTTATTTCCTTTGTCATATCGAAACCAACAACGATCTGTAGTGTTATTACACTTCTTACAAATTTGGTAGATGAGATCACCTTGAGCAGCACCCCTTTGATGTTGTGGTGGTCTACGATTGTTGTTGTTGTTTGGATGATTTGGAGTTCTCGGCTGATTATTGAAGCCTCGAGATCCATTCCTTTTTGACGGAGCTGAATTGGACATGACATAGTTTGCAATGGGCTGTTAAATTTGAGCCAGCTGTTGTTCAAGTCTCATCTCAAAGGTCATCATATGAGAAGTAAAAGTTTGGATATCCATTCCTTCAACAGTACTTAAAGTTGTCACTATTGGATCATATGCTTGATTTAAGCCATTGCTAATACACTGTTTCTTTTCATCAGATGTTACAGTGTATCCAGATGCTGCAAGCTGATCAAATAAACTTTTAGCATCGTTTAAGTAAACTTTCAAGGAATTATTACCTTTGTTCATGCAGTGGAGTTGTTTCTTAAGACTGCTTTGGTGAGAAAAGGTTTTCGGAGTATATTCAGCTTCCAATTTATCCCATATTTCTTTTGCAGCTGTGATCTCAGAAACCGTGCTTAATACTTCAGGTGTTAACGTTGAATTCAGCCATCCAACGATCAGAGAATCTTGAGCCACATATGCAGTAAAGTTAGGATTTATATCTTCATTATTAGGAAGAGTTCTTGCTTGTTTTACTTTTGTGCCATCTACAAACCCTGTGAGATCATACCCTTTTAGAATAGGTCGAAATTGAGCTCTCCAGCGAAGATGATTTGTTTCAATATGTTTCAAAGTTACTAGATGATGGATTTGGATTTGGTGTAGATTGTTTGTTGCATCTGCCATTGTAGAATTTTTTTTTTTTTTGTGTTTTTTTTTTTTTGGTTCTTGGGGTTTTGAGTTTTGATTGATCTTTGCGGAAACGAACTTGGATCGAAGGCTGATACCAAGTCAGAAATTGAGATTTGGTGAATATCTTCCACATATGTTGTGGAGATTTAGAACTTCTATTTATATTGAAACACAGTACATTATTCAAAACGTATAGATAGGAAATACAGGTGCGATCCTAGTTTATAGTCGGATCAATTTACTGGAGACCAGACTTGGTACTTTGTTGTTAAAAAACTTCCGCAGCTGATGGAGAGTCATTTGAGGACTGTTGAACACTTGTGCTAACAAAGCACTTGGCTCAGCTGATGATACAATAAAGTAAGGAAGCACATAATTCTAAATTATTGTGTTTTGAGTTCCTTAATTTGTGTTCCATATGAATTCAATTAAGACATGAATCTCATAATTCTAAATTTGCTTTGTAACTTCCTCTTGTGAATTTTAGTTCTTTAGCCCCTCACTATCTTAAACAGCTCCAACTTACTCATGTAGGAGAAAATGTTATCAAGGAAGGTTTGGGGTTTTCTGTGAGATTCCGAAATTAAAGAATTCGGATCTCCAGTTTAGCTATAATTCTTTCGAATCTTCTTCGACTTTGCTCTCTCTGCATCTTAAGTAATGAATAAGTTAGTGATTGGTCCAAGAGACGACGGAGTTTTATATGGGATGTTTCTGCAGGAACCTCATCACTCATACACACAAAGACTGTAATATGATATTTCCTCTCAGTTCTTAATACTATGTATGTATTGTGCTATTTCTTGGCTTTCAGTTTCTTTAGGTTCTGTGTAAACACAATTAAGACCAAAATCATTTTATATTATGTTATTTGCCAATTTCATTTTAAACTGCAGATCATTTGGTGACGATTGTATTGAAAAAGTTCAAATGCTAAAGGTTCCTGCTTATGAGAAGCCATTGTGGGATACAGTTCTTTTCTGTTCTGCAACTTGTATTCCACTATTGGATTCTCAATTTTATGGTGGTGCGGTAGTATAGGTTGAGAGTTGGTTCTTAATGTATTCCTTCTGCTATCCTTTGCTGGTGGTGTGCATTATAAGATTATTAGTTGGTGATTAACAACATTGATTAATCCGATTGAAATGAGACTAGTGTGTTTTTATCTGTCTTACTGTCTATATATGTACGTTGGATCTGATAAGGACAAGACCATATTTATATTCTTACAACAATCGCACAGGTAGTAGAAACACCAGCACATAGTGGTGGTACGCGGACACCTACCTGATCGAACTTGGAATCCTTATGCTGCCACAACTTCAGCAAGGGGAAACAGTCCATATTCTCACAAGGAAGTCCTTTTGCACGTACAAATGAAGCACCATCACCTACTGACCACAGTTTCAGACTTGGAGAGGTAATTAGATGAACCTGTCTGGAAAAGTATAATGTAAATAAATCAGAAATAGCATCTGGTAGTATGTTTAGTAAACTAATCCCTAAATACTTAGTTTCAAATCCTTCAGACGTCACAAGCTACATCAGATTTTGTAAAAGAGTTGCTGCAATCCTTTTGGACGAAATATATTAGCAATGAATGATAAAAAGACACCCAAAACGACTTCATCAACATAATTCCCTAGACACACAACCAAAAACGGGTTGCATAAACGTCGGAGCCTTAGCTAGTTTCTACAAACTTTTTAAAGAACAGCTAAGAAATCCAAATGCAATTCTATATTTATTTTATTTTTTTTATTTTTTTTGTTGCCAGTGATTACACAGGCTCAGATCTCAACTGTTAAAATGGGCGGTGTTATTTTCGGCTCAAATTAGCTGGAAAGCGTCCAGTACCCGTATCCGCATCCGACAAGGTAAAGAACAAGTCCGATAGTACTCCTAGTGGGCTTGCACCACGTTCAGCTGCCCTATATATATAAAGTGATATCATTGCCCTAAATTCCAATTTCTACATCTCGTTTTATCTTTTCCTCCCCCGAGCCAAAATCCCAATAATCTAGATCTCAATTTTATTTCCCCTCAAATCAAAACCTCAAGAAGAATCAGTAGTAATAACTAGTAAGCTTGTGATGAGTTCAAGATTGTTTGGTGGATTTGTATGGGACGCTGGTGGAGGAACCTTACCTATACACACAAATCTCATCATTATGATATTTCCTCTCAAAATTAAGTAAGAATTCACCTGTTTATTGTTTTCCCTTTCTTCATGTTCTAATTTTAATTCAGTGAATACCAGAATCTCAAAACTAGAATTTCTTTTTGTTTTGTTTTCAGGTTAGCTCCTGAAGTTGTGGTGCATGTAATGTTCATGTGAAGACGGGGGACCCTTTGAAACCATTTTCATCATCTTGAATTCGATCGAATTTCTGAAACTAAGAACTTTCTCCTTGTGGTAGAAAATATTATCAAGAAAGGTTTGGGTTTGATTGGCGATTCAGAAGCTAAGGAATTTGGAGCTCCACTTTTGCATTTCCTTTCTCTGCATCTTAAGTAATGAATAAGTTAGTGATGGGCTGGTGATGGAGTATTGGTTTTACTCGTACACTCAAAGATGGCATTATGATTTTTCCACACAAGACTAAGTATTATGTTGTTTATTGTCTTTAGGTTATGTATAGTTTCAATTTCAATTTTAAGCTCAAAATATGTTTGTTTTGTTATTTGGTTTCCTGTGAGAATGTGAAGACATGTTTAGTGACACATACGTTCTAGCTATAAGAAATATGGAAAAGTTCATGATCATCTTTGGAGTAAGAAAGGATTTATTGCGTGGAGTGTTTGTGTAGGTTAACCATGGAGTCAGTAGGAGATTTGTTTTCTCTGAGGAAGACTTCTAATGATTCGGTTGATATCCTTGTGGGTTTATTTTATGGCTTGTCATATTGCCACAGAGAAAACCAATAAATGCTTTTGTCAAAATTGGTGAAGTGTTTGAAGAACCATCAGAAAAATGTTTTTTAAGTACAAATTTGGTGTTTAGGCCTTTTTAGTTTGTTGGCACGAGCTAGGTTGTTAGAGTCACAAGCAGGATTCTGTTGCAAAAGATTCTTTCTCCGGTTACACCACTAACATTCTCATGAGCGCAATACATACCACCACCAAGATTTATAGCATAAGGATTAATATTATAACTTCCTGGCAAGGATGGTGACTTTTATAGTATTCGTAATGCCACTAATAATTGTGAAATTGGCAGCATTACTAGTATTTGCAGGAGTAGTATCACTTTATTGTAGTACTAGTGGTGGTATTTGAACTAAGTAATTAAGCACACAGCATGCATAAAAGTTTTCCACGATGCAAAGCTGAAATTGTGTGCAATTATGTATCTATTCTATTTAACTTAAAAATATATTTGTATTTAAAGCATGCATAAAAGTTTTCCACGATAATATATTATCTTATCTTATGGGCCAAATTCATTTTACACTGCAGATCATTTGGTGACGATTGTATTCGAAAAGCGCAAAGGCAGAAGGTACCTTCTCACGACAGCCATTGTGAGCTGCAATTGTTTCTCATTCTGCAGCTTCGGTCGGTGCAATCATGCATTGATGCAAGGTAGAGATAGAGAAGAAATTGTTACTGGCTTCGAGTTCTTGTGATTTTATACTTGTTTCAACATTAGTTATTGATTTAGTTAAGATCTCTTCGTGTTGATAATTCTAGGGATGAAGAAATTTCTAATACTGTCATGGCTTTAGTTCTGGGTCTATTTGGATTTAACTCACTGTCCATCAGGTCAATTCTATTTCGGTTTTCGGAGTCTGGGTAGCTTGGTATAGTCCAACCACGTGCAGGCTTGGTTACTGTAAAACTGTTTTCTAAATTTGTTTGAATTAAGTTGAAATTGTATAGTGGATTCTCAATTTTATGGTGGTTCGACAGTATATATCAATGGAACCTGGTCCGACAGTATATATTGGGTCAATGGAACCTTGTATATTGACGATGTATCCTAGTTGTTCTCATAATTTGTGCATACTGAAAATAGCACTAAGAGTTACTGTTGTGTTCTATGTGTTCCTTCTATTATAAGATAATAATAGGTGATTGACAACATGGATTAATCCCGTTGAAATGACATTACTGTGTTAATATGTGTCTTACTGTCTATATATGTATGTGGGATCTGGTAAGGACAAGGCTGCATCTAACTTTTTACAATAAACTGCACAGGTACTAGAATCCCCATCACATAGTGGTGATATATGGACGCCTACATGATCGAACATGGAGTCCTTGTGCTGCCACAGCTCCAGATAGAGGAACCAGTCCACGGTGTCACCAAGGAACTCCTTTTGCACATACAAATGAAGCATCAGCTGTGACCACAGTTTTGGGATGGGGGTAGAGGTAATTTGGCTGAAGCTGTTTGGAACACTAATGTAAATAAATCAGGGATATCATCTGGTGGTATGGTAAATAGTATCCAGTAATATAATTTGACACAAGCTACATCAAATTTTGTATATATGAGTCGCTGCATTCCTTTTTGGACGAAATATTTATTTATTTTGATCAAAAGAGAAGATTTTATTGAGATAGAAAGGATATACAGAAAATTCTACCAGGGGTAGATTAAAAAAATAAAAACAGAAAGCAAATTACAAAAAAATAGAGTTCCAGTTGTTCAAAACTGAATCCAAAAAGTTCACATGTACTTGGTGTCCTGCTGCTGCTGCCCATGCTAAAACTGCAGTCTTTGCATCTAGAATTAGATCATCATCTGTTTTATAGAGATATTGTTCCTCAAATCTTCTACAATTTCTTTCTTTCCAAATGGTATTTACAATAGCCGCTGGTAGAATGCAAGAAATGGTTATGCAATCTTCCTGTATTCTTTTGTGTGTTTTCTCAGTTGAAAATACCATTCAATTTGTAGTTTTTTGTCTTATATGCAATCTGATTTTGTGATCCATAGAGCTTGCAAACTATGAATAAATACAGCTTTACAGAATCATCTGAGTCGTGAACTTGCAATTCAAATTGATATTTTTTCTTCACAAACATCATGAAAACTGATACCCATGCACAGTCGTTGAAACTAGCTGGAGAGTAACAACGCTTAATGCAGATTCCCTATCCAGCATATGATATCCCCCAAATAACAGCCAAGCCATGATCAAATATAGATTTCTGTTATTGGGAAAGCTAAAACGTTTTGGGGGAAAGCTGACTCTTGGTCTAAGAGATCGGATTTTTAGTCAACTAGGGCTGAAATATAAACAGTTTGGGAGTCTTAGTATTTGTCGGGTTTTTCTTCCCACGGTCGTCATCCTCAAAGATCATCGCTGGTGTCTAACAACCATGTTCTCCATTCTCACCATTAATTAATTTGGATCTCCAAATTTGATGTCTAATTGATTTTTTATCTGCAAATAACAAATATCTCATATTTGTTACCAACTAATGTAAACCATCATTAAATACTTCCGGCACAATCAGCCGATTAAAAGAATCTACTGATCTCTTTCATCCCTTTGTATTATTTTTTACCATTTAAGTGGTGGTTTTGGTAATGGCTTGAGAAGATGTGACGACAACATTGGACATGTTGTGTTCTTGTTGAAAATTTTTCTTCGATAATTAATGTGAAACTCAACTATGAACGATTCCATGTCCACCCATTCATATTCGATTATTTGCGGTTATGAAGATGATTGGAGATTTTAACCCATGGATACGAAATTGGGTAAAATGAAATCATTAGTTTATACTTATTTTGAAGGTTGGATGAAAAACTTAAACCCTATATGAGATCAAAATTAATAAAAGTATAACAATCAGATCAAAATTCCTAAACGTATAACACGGAAGATTCGGTGTTAAAGTAACGTGTGATCGGTGGGTTTTAAAGATTTTTTTTATAGTTCCACCCATATTGAACTGAAATCAATATTATTTGACCATAGTCAGCTTTCCCCCCAAATCATTTTCGCTTTCCCAATAATAAAAATCCAAACATATTCCACTCTATATTCAATACGATCTAGTGGTGGTGGAAGACTGGTGGTGGTGTAATGGTGGTAGTGAAGGAGTGGTGGTGGAATATTAGTGGTGGTGGCGGTTGGTAGGTGGTGGTTGTTGAACGGTGGTGATGAAATGGTAGTTGAATGTTGGTGCTAGTGGTGGTGGTGAAGTGGTAATGGATGAAATTTGTTCCAATTTGAAATAAAAAAAAATATTATATGAGTGAGGTATTAAGGTAAGCTAATTTTAAATAGATAAGTAATTAAAAAATAGATATATAGTTATTATTGTATAAGGATATATTTATTGAGTGTCAAAAGTAGAAATATATCAATAATGTATCACAAGATTGCCCAAAATTCCAAATCAAAGTTCTCATTTTTTTACATTTCATTTTATCTTTCCTTCCCCCAAATCAGAACCAAAACACATCCTAGATCTCATTTTTATCTTCCCCCAAAATCACATCAGTAAGAAAAGGTAGAGAGGCCGACTCTGTCAGTAGTTCTGTTTTTGTGGATATCTCAATTAACTCAGAAACTTGTGTGGGGCCTGCAGAGAAAGAAGACCCGGAAGATGCGGTTGGTCTTGATAACAACTAATGTTTGAAGTGCATAACTACTATTTACTCGAAATATATGTGTGATGTGGCTACTTTCAATATTTTTGCTAGTCAGGTTATTACGGATTTATGGGAAAGAATGTGTATAACATTAAGACTAGAGCTTGGAAATGTGAATATTCAATGCAAAATATACTTTTTACTGAAACTGACTTTTACATTTTATTTGTTGAGATATTTGCTCTTGTGGTTGTGAGGGTCGTCTTAGTTATTCCCAATATGTGAATATAGCCGTTGTTTATGCTCTCCATTTTATGTAATGCTTGATAATCGAAAACTCCTATTTGTATAATGATATACAAGTGTTAAGCTGCACTTAGCTGTTGTTTTTTATTGTTCCTTCCATCCCCATCTGTTGGATATTTTCAATAACATAGAAAATAAATCGGTTTTCATTTTTGGTTTGTCGCTACGACGAGGAGCGTTCCGTGTTGAATAAATATAATAGATGTTAGTTAGAGATAAAGAGACACCTCTAACAGGTGTTATGGTTCATAAAGGACACAATCATTCCCAATAGACACCTTATGTGTCTTTTGGAAGTGAAGTGGCATCTCCAATAGACATGAGTGTCCCTATAAGTAGTGAAGGTATTCTCCCATTCTTGATCATCAATTAAACCTGTTTTCTCTTTCTAGATTATCATCAGAATTCTTTCTAGTGTGTTCTTGACTGGGTCAAGGGGTGCAAACCTTGAATCCAATTTCTCAGTTGTAGAGCTTTCATTGTATCCTGAAGGCATTATTTCGCATACCTGTTGCAATCGCCAATTGATATTGGGAGGGTAGAAATAATCGTCTAAAAGAAATCTTATGAGCCTTGAAAGTTTGGAGTACAACAATCTCTTCCTGTGTTATTTCATCTTCTATTGCAACCTAGTTTTTCCAACAGTTTTAGACGATTAGTTTCTTAGACGATAGAGGGTGAAATTGAATCCAAAACACAACATCCGTTCCAGTAGATGTTAATGTATGGGAGGAGCCACACAAGGTTAAAACAATATTAAGGACACGTCTAGTCTCTGAGATATAGAAAGACAGAGTTTCGTTTAACGTAAAAATTCTCAGGAGAATATTTGATGTTACTAGGTGAGACTACCGGCTGGGTTTTCTAAAGAAAATAAAACTCCTTCCTACGACTCCATAAACAGTTTCAAAAGGGCGTGATTATTTGGGTCTGATTTCGTAAAGGAAAGTAGAAAACTGAATAATAAAATGAAGTTTCGTTCGAAATCACATCTGGCGAAAACAGTTGCAAAATTTGTGGTTGTGCGTCCCGTATAACTCTGAAATATCTTTCGAATTCTTCGGTTAAGAATTGAAATCTGACAGCAAAGGAAAGAGGTTAGTATCACTTAATTTCAAGTTTCAAGTTAATGATCAACTCTATTGCCATATCTGTGTTTATATGCTTCATGATGCCATGCATGTATCTACTCTTCAAATTAGATAAGTTGAGTGCTACTGATGCATTATTTGTTTGGTTCGACTATGTGCATCTCATCAATTGATCTGACATCAGATGTTTTTCCTTGATCATAAAATTTTAACATGATATGTTGTTGACTTGGAGATGCTTTCATGGTAGTTATCTTTTTCTTTCATTTAAGGTGATACCCGTTTACTATTTTGTGGTCTACCAGATTCATAATTTACTGTTGAAGTTTGATTTAAACTTTTGATTAGTAACATTGATTCCCTCCATGTCATTTTTCATGTTTAAATATCTTTCATGCATGATTGTATTATGTTAATCGCCTTTGATCATTTTTGAGAGGAAGTTAAAGCCATGAGGTTAATCTCTATGCCTCTGAACGTGTCTGTTCATTTTCCAACAATATAGGAACATGTCAAATTTTGTTGTGTTTTATGCGTACGTAGCATTATATTCCAGCCGTGAATACAAAAGCAGATGTCGCACTATGGCAGATGGATTATCACATTTTTGTGATTGTTCACATATTTTGTAATGTAATCAAAATGTAGTGACAAAACAGAGCCAAATCCAAGAGACTGGATTTGAAGATTTCTATTTTGAAATCGTGTGTGCCATAATTTGCTTATACATTACTTGTCACAAGTCAGAGAAGTGTTAAGTGACACATTTTGGTCGCATGACAATAGAGGAATATTGTCATGAATGCTCTATGATTAGAGAACCAATGGAAATCACCAATGATTGATGAGAAAACAATTTTATGGTACGGGTATAATTCCTGGAATAGGAATTATAGATTTTAAAGTTTGAAATCATCATATTTATTGAGATAACAATTGTGGCATGAACATAATTCTTGTGATAAGAATTATAGGTTCCAAAAACTTGGAAATTGGCATGTCTTAAATGATATCAAGGGAAAAGTGGAATACCGGTGAATATGTGACATATTGGAAGATTGGGCGGCTGACCAAATATCCGAAAATGAGGTGTTACGATATTTCCGACGCATAAATTATGAACATTTGCATTACATAATGTAAAATGTTAAATAGACTTGTCTATGTTTTTGGGTATAAATTTGTAGAAGATTGGGCATGAGTAGAGGAGTTACTCATCGTAATGATGTGCTTGTTGAAATAGCAAGTAAGTTGCCTACAAAATTTTTATGCCTCTAGTGTATGCAAGTCTGTAACGACTTCTTATGAATTAACCGTAAATGTTAATTAGGATCACTAGAGAAGTTACAAGTAATTTGTAAAAACAAATAGGAACATTTTTAATAATGTTTTCAGAATTGATTGCATGATTAAATGCAATTAATGAGGAGGAATGTCTTAGAACCTAACTTGTAGAGATCCCATTTTTGGAAGAAGTCATCTCAAGCGGTCTTGATTAGTTGTGAATCAAGCTATGATCTATAACGTCTCTAACAAAGACTCATAATGAGAGGTCAATACATACAAGTCTTGTACATTGAACGGTAAGTCAAATACTCAAGAAAGGAGTAATTGCACTTAACCATTGAAACGGACAAAAACTTGGAAGACCTATCTACGAAAAGTTTCCCAAAGGAAATATTTTTAAAGAAATGGGACTAAGGTCTGTGAAAGAAGTTTGATCTCCCATAGGAGAAACCCGACCTATGTTTTGAAAAAGATAAACAAGGTTCAATGTGGTACCAACAAGTTATGGATGTATATTATGGAGAACTAATATAAAACTTCCTATTTCTAATTATTGCTGGGTTCTGCAAGAAAATAGGATGGATGTAAATCCTTAATGAGTCTGTGATTAGTAAAAGGTGTATCGCAGAAACACCTTCGAGACTTACCTATATGAGTATGGAAATCAGGTCGTTTCCTAAGAGAAGAAAACCGTTCTCTAAAGAAGACTCATGAATCAAGGATATAAGCACATGGCCATTAACGTGCTTGGCTACAGAACACATGATTTATGAAACCAATATGTGTGGAGACTCCGGTTTTATCATAAGGGATAATTGGTTCAAGACTGGTTTCACCATAGAATCTCGATAAGGCTTTGAGTTTCTTACACTAAGTGAAGGTTCAAATCCAAAATATACCTATCATTTATGTATTGATTTCAACGATGATGCTTATTTCCCAACTAAGCTTGAACTACGTTGGCTTGATACCACTCGGGTACCTAGGAAGTCACTTGAGTGATGCAGCCACTCCGGTTTTATAAGTTTTACTTTATTTTCTGTTTTGGTTTTTGAAAATAGGGGGAGATTGTTGGATATTTTCAATAACATAGAAAATAAATCGGTTTTCATTTTTGGTTTGTCGCTATGACGGGGGAGCGTTCTGTGTTGAATAAATACAATGGATGTTAGTTGGAGATAAAGAAACACCTCTAACAGGTGTTATGGTTCATATAGGACACAACCATTCCGAATAGACACCTTATGTGTCTTTTGGAAGTTAAGTGGCATCTCCAATAGACATGAGTATCCCTATAAGTATTGAAGGTATTCTCCCATTCTTGATCATCAATTCAACCTGTTTTCTCTCTTTCTAAAGCATCATCAGAATTCTTTCTAGTGTGTTCTTGATCGGGTCAAAGGGTGCAAACCTTGAATCCAATTTCTTTGTTGTAGGGCTTTCATTGTATCCTGAAGGAATTATTTCGCATACCTGTTGCAATCGCCAATTGATATTAGGAGGGTAGAAATAATCGTCTAAAACAAATCTTATGAGCCTTGAAAGTTTGGAGTACAAAAATCTCTTCCTGTGTTATTTCATCTTCTATTGCAACCCAGTTTTTCCAGCACCATCTACATTTAGTCGTCGTTTGAAATTACTGTTAAGATGCACTATGGATCTAACTATGAAGACTACACACTATTATTCTGAATAGAAAGAGTTTCCAGACTTTGAGACTCTGAACATCCTGGTGAAAATGAAGTGATCAAGTACTTTTTTCTGAGAAACTAGTTCATCAATTCAGTTTCTGTTTACCCATTTTTCACGATTCAAACATGGTATTGAGATGTATCTCCTAGTTGCATTAGTTCAAATCGTAGCTAGAGGCTAAAATTGATTTAGCCTAGTTCTTGCAGATTTTTCTTCTTATACCTTATGATGATTGCTACCAATCGTCATATTTCTTAATAAATTAATTTAATTTCTTTATTTTTTTCTTTTCTTTATATTTGTTTTGTTTTCTAATTTTTGAATGTCTAACTAATCTTCCTTCTTTATCCATGTGTTTACAGTTTGTGATCCCTCTAATGGTGTTTGCCTGAGTTTATAGTGTTTGCAGATGGTGTATACAAGCTTTTGGAAGATACTTTGATCTCCTGTATTGCCATTATTTTAGAGAGTTGCTCTACTATCCACTGGGTTTCCACCGTTCCGATTCAGAAACAGATTAAGAAAAATTATCGGAGTAATTACCACCCAAAATCCCGTTTCAAATAAAAATTCAAAAACTTTCTCTCACTCATATTCGCCAACTGAATTCTTTTCTTTCAACCAAAAATTATATTTTCCCGTATATCTCTGCAATGGAGGATATTCAGGAGGTGCAAGTCAAAACCCTAATGGGAGAAGAAACCCTAACTGAAAGGAAAGCCTATATATATCTTAGACGCATAGAAGTTACCATCCAGAAAAAAAATCCACAATCACTTTTGCATACCAATCATGTCTACTTCATAAACAAACAATGTTTTTGAATTAGCAAACGAATTTCGAAATGTCACTTTGGAACTAGGTGAATCTTCAGAACCAATAGTTTATGAAATAGAAGAAGTTCTTAAAGAAGGTGAAGAAAGCCAATGGGATGTCTCGCTTGTTGGAAAAATCATCATTGAAGAAAAAATGAGTCATAAGGCTGTGGAGAATCTGATTAAGTACACATGGTCTTTCATTTGAGAAAATGAAATCAAGAGCTTTGAATTAGAGAAAATATTATGGTGTTTAAATTTCCAAATTGGGAAACTCTCAAGAAAGTTTTTGAAGAAAGGTCATGGAGCAATGATGGAAATCTGGTCATCCTACATGACTATAATCCACTTGCACTTATTCAAGAAATGGATTAGGAACATCAAGAATTCTGCATTCAATTAAAGTATATTCTTCCAGAACACATGAATGTCAAAGCTATTGAAGCCATAGGAAAATTGGTAGGAGAAGTCACGGCTATTGAACCTCCAAATGTTATCCCATCACCAGAATATCCAGTAAAGGTATGTGTAAGAGTCAATATCAATAATCCTATGAGAAGAGGTGTTATGGTGATTACTGCTTCAGGAATCACAAAGTAGGTTCGTTTCTTTTATGAGAAACAACCACATAAAATTTTTCCTAATTGAAACATTCTCAACCATTGCCAAGGTGTATGCAAAGCAGCAACTAAATATTTAGAAGCAATTCATAAGAAAGTGCATATGTTTGGCAACTTTGAGGCTATGAGGAAAAGCTTCTCAGTTCTTGCTAAACCAGTCAACCAAGTCCCAAAGGTTGTTCCAAGGAAAAGCACAAAGAAAACTCCTTTTATCCCTCCAAAAGATGGGAAGATTATATTTAAGAACACTCCAGTGAAGCTGACTGAAGCTGAAGGTGAAGAAAGTACTGAAAGATTGGGAAATAGGCAGAGGAATGACAACCAAACTGAAACTGACAATTCTATTTCTAGAACTCATCAACCTAAGTGTATCTCTGGCAATAATCAGGAGATCAATACAACTCACAGAGACACAATATGAAAGTCACTTACTGAAATCAAAAATGGAGAAAACAAGGTACTATTTACTAGACTTTCAAAAAATTATCATTTATTTCACTTATTTTGTATTCATTTTGATATCCTAAGTTTTCAATTTCTTGTTCCTCAAATTTGCTTCCCTTGTTTTGACTCCAATTTTACTACCTCAAAGATGAAAAATCTAAGTTGGAATGTCAATGGTTTTGGTAATAGCACCACTAGAAATCACCTTCAAATGCTTATTAGGTCCCATAATCATGATATCATCTTTTTGTCTGAAACAAAAAATAAAATCAAGAAAATGCAGTATCTTGTTGCTAGATTTAAGTTACTCTGGAAAGATGGAATAGATTTGGAAATTCTGGATATGAAATACAATATCATTAACTATCTTGTTAAAATGGATAATGGTACTGTTAGCGCTCTTCTTAGCTGCATATATGGATATCTAAACACTGATGATAGACAACTCCAATGGAATTACCTTAGAGGCATAAAAAATCAATATCCTACTCCATTGGCATTAATTGGTTATTTTAATTTCATTCTCACTAATAATGGGAAAGAATGAGGTAATATTGTTCCTCAATCTGAGCTTGATGCTAATGTTTCTATTTTAACTAGTAATAATCTACATAGCATGAATTATATTAGAAATCCATTTACCTGGATAAATAGAAGACATGGTCATGAGCTAATTCTTGAGAGATTAGACAGAGAAGTTGCTAATCTTAATTTCCTTGATATGTTTCCTAATGATGCTTGTTATCATCTAACTGTTATGGGGAGTGATCACTGCCCAATCTTGCTTGTTTCTTCTAAAATTGATGACTCTACAAAAAAACCTTTTAGAGTTAATAGGGCTTGGTTTAGAGATCCTAGTTGTTCTATGTTAATTAAGGATAAATGGAATTCTAATATGCCAGGTTCTTATGCTTTTAAGCTAACAAGAGGTTTAGCAAACATTTAAGTCATTCTGAGACAGTGGAACCTTAATCATTTTGGCAACATTACTACTCAGATAGCTAAAATAGAAAGCCAGCTTGCCTATCTGACTAGGACTACGAATCCTTAAAATGACTCTATAATTGAGGAAACTACTAAAAACCTAAAATTTTAGTATGATTCCGAAGAAGACTATTGGAAACAGAGAGGAAAAGAAGAAGCTAAAAAGTTTGATGACAGAAAATTATTTTCATCATAAGGCGAACATGCAAACTTTAGAAAGAGGAGAACTAATATAGACTCTCTACAAAACAATATGGATATATGGCTTACTGAGAGATAGGAAATTGGTGAGGAACTAAGGAAACATTTTTATAGTATGAGAAGATCATTCAATCCCCCTGAACCTGACATTTATTTAGGAAATGTTAACAATATTATTTCAGGTGAAGAAAATGAAATGCTAACTGCTATCCCTACTGAGGAAGAGGTAAGAAAAGTTGTTTTCGGGATGAAACCATGGATAACTCCTGGACCAGATGGTTTCCCACCTGGATTTTATCAGTTAATGTGGGATAAAGTTGGCCCTGATGTTTTCAACATGGTAAAAAGTTTCTTTCTCTCTCATCATTTACTCAAACAGATGAACCATAATTTCATTGCTTTAATTCCAAAAACTAAATGTCCTAGAAAAGCAATTGATTTCAGACCCATAAGTTTTTGTAATGTTGGTTGTAAAATCATTACTAAAATTCTAGCTAATAGATTGAAATGTGTCCTGCATAAAATCATATCACCTTCTCAAACTGCTTTTGTAGATGGTAGGAAAATCCAAGACAACATTGCCATTGCTCATGAAGTTATTCATTCTATGGAAAAAAAAAATCCAAGGATGGATGTATTTCTATTAAATTAGACATGTCTAAGGCATTTGATAGAATTGAATGGAATTTCTTAATACAAAGCATGAAAAATATTGGTTTCTCTGATGCTTGGTGTGACATGATTAAGGAATGTATCTCTACTGTTACTACTTCCATCTTGCTAAATGGTGCTCCAGGTAATATTTTTAATCCTGCCAGAGGTTTAAGACAAGGTGATCCCTTGTCACCTTATCTATTTATTTTATGTATGGAAGCTTTATCTAGGAGTCTTAACAAAGCAGAAAATGATGGTCTTATACATGGTTTTAAAGTTACAAAAAACTATCCTCCTATAACCCATCTATTTTTTGCAGATGACTGCTTAATATTCATTAAGGCTAGGAAAAAGGATGCTAGGAATCTGGCTACTATAATTGAACAGTTTAGTAAATATTCTGGCCAAGCAGTAAACTTTGACAAATTTTCTCTTGCTTTCAGTTATAAAGTTCCTCCTAATATGAAGAATGATCTAGCTGACATTTTACAGATAAAGAGAATGTATCTACAGGAAAAGTATCTTGGGGTTCATCTTCTTTAAAAAAAAAACATAAGGCTGATTCCTTTGTTCATCTCATGGAAAGCTATTATGGAAGGCTAGATCCCTGGAAATCTATCTTCTTAGCTCCACCAGGTAAGACCATCCTTAACCAGACTGTCTTAGGTAGTATGTCTAACCACCATTTGGATATTTTCCCCATGCCAAAAAGTATCACTGACAAAATGGATTCAATCCAAAGAAATTTTTGGTGGGGGAAACAGAAAAATGGTAAAGGATTATTCCTAAAAAGATGGAGTGACATTCAACCGTCGAGAGTTTTAGGTGGTTTAAACATTAGTAGATTTGATCTGCTAAATCAAGCTTTATTAGCTAAGCTTGCTTGGAGGATGTTATAATAGCCTAATCTTAATCATCTTCTTGACATTATGCCTAAACATGGTTCTTGGATTTGGGTAGAAATATGTAAGGGATTAGAAATTATTAAAAAACACTACATTATGGAAGTTGGTGATGGCGGTAACATTAGGATCTGGAGAGATAATTAGATTCCAGGTCTCTATGGTCCTCCAAACTCTCAATTTATATCTAGGAATCCTTCTCATGTTAATCACCTCATAGAAAGTAATACTAAATCCTGGAATTTGGAAACCCTAAATATCATGTTTGATCAAAACACATCTAAATCTATCATTGATATTAGAATCCCTTTATATGGAAATGACAAAATAAGGTGGAAGCCAACTGTCAATGGTTTATTTTCTATCAAGTATGCATATAAGGTCATTCTGAATGAACATTTTGTTAGCCATCCAACTAAAAATAACCTAAACATAGATTGGAACTCATTTTGGAAGATCAGATTACCTCCTAGAATCCAATACTTCATGTGGAAATGTTTGCATGGTTGTATTCCTACTAAGGAGTGGCATGCTATATATACTTAGTATCAAGATGTTGCATGTTTTTTATGTGGTAATTACTCTGAATCTGTTCATCACCATTTTGTGGAATGTGAAATCAATGAGAGAATTTACAATGCTATTAATCCAAATATTTATAATACACTAAGGAATATCAATTTTCACTCCTAGATCTGTGGTTTATTTACTTTCAATTCTACTCAAGTTCAGGTGGCTACACAAATTTTTATAGTGGTTAGCTTCATTACTTGGTTTGTTTGGAAATCCAGGTGCTCGAAACATTTTGACAATGTGCAAGTGACTGTATCAGCTATCATAAATAACATCTTAGCATATTTGGGAGTTTGGCCTGGTAGCTCAGTAGATATGAAAAATAACAGAACCACCTCTTGTTGGAATGTTTCAACACATAATGTGGACAAAATAAATTTTGATACTGCTTTTGTTAAAGAGTCTGGAAATTACAGTCATGGTCTAATTTTTAGAGATATTGCAGGGGATTGCAATGGACTCAGAGCCTTAGACCCTGAGCAAGCAAAAGAAAAATCTCTCCTTGAAGCTGTCTTGTGGGCCAAAGAACAAGGGAAGTTTTCAACACACCTGGAAGGAGATTGCAGTAATGTAATACATGCATTAAAACGAAATATGTCAGCAATAAAGTGGACTACAACAAACTTAATTCATGATGCTTTAGAAATTCTTAGAGATTTTGATTTTTGGTTCTGCTCTCATGTTAAAAGAAAAGCAAATTTTTTAGTAGACAAAATTGCAGAGAATGCAATGTCTGGTTCTTTTTACATTTTATTTAACAATATGCCTGTTTGGATAGATGATTTAATCCAACCGGACAAAAACAATTTGTAGCTCCACCCTTTATCATTTTTTTTTGATGCAAAATAGAGGAATTTTATGAACTTGAAGAAACTGAAACAAAAGTATGCATATCCTCCAATATTGCACTTGCAATAAAACTTGGAGGATACTCAAACCAAAATTGTGTAATGTTATGAATTCTAGCATGTTTTGCCAGTTTATCTACTGGCTTATTTAATTTACTAGTTATACATTTACAGTTCCAAAGAGGGTGATGTGCTAGCATAGTTTTAATGTCTTGTATCATTTTATGATTATCCCATGAAGCATGGTTGATCCCACCATTGACAGCCTTAATAACTAGTTCAACATCCAAATCAAAACTTGCAAATTGTATTCCTAGATCTTCTGCACACTCCATCATCTGCAAAATTCCCCTGCATTCTGCCGCTTCTGCAGTTACGATTCCATCTGCATGACCACATCTAGCTTGGATGAATTCGCCTATAGAATTACGTCATATTAGTCCCTAACCTGAATGATTAATATGATTAATTATTTTAAAGTAAGCATCACAACAAAAAGATAAGTAAGGGGCTTGTGGAGGTTTCCAAGACAAAGTGGTTGGTTGCATTCTATTATGGATGTCTAGATGTTGTCGCTGCAGTTGTTTACCAGTGGACTGATTCATTAATTAGCTGAATCAATCTAATAGTTTCCATAGGGTTAGGTTTTATGTCTTCAAATACACATCTACACATAGCTTTCCAGATTTCCCAAAGAGCATTTGCCATATGTGTTGTCCAGTCTTCAATCAGTTCATTGAATTCATTAAAAACAACCTTCGAATCCATTTTTGAACTGTAGAATTATCATTTGGCATACTTCTTCTAGCTCCTGGAGTAGTGGACCAGATAGCTCTTGCAAAGGAGAATTCCCATAGAATATGTTTTGTGGTTTCGATTCCTTGACTGCACACTTTGCATTGCACTCCTACATAGCCCAGATTTCTTTCCATGCGTTCATTAGAAGGCACAATGTCTATCATACATTTCCATAAAAAATGTTTTACTGCTGGTAAAGTAGGAACATTCTAGACACATTTCCAAATTCTTGCAGTTGCAACATCTATAGTAGCATCTTATTTCAATTCAATCAATTTATTATATATAGACTTTACAGTGAAATCGCCATTCCTTGTCAACGTCCAAATGAGTTTGTCCTCTCCAGATCTTGGTATTCTCATTTGCTGGATTTTTGAAGCATCTTGAGAGAAAAGTAGTCGAAATCATTCCTCGGCGCTACTCGGTTGGGGAGCTTGGAGCGAGGAGCAATAAGTTCGGACTTGGAAATCGCCAAAACTCGGTCTAATACTCGGAATCTATTTATTGATAATTTATATATTGTTGCTCATAAGTCATGATTTGTACTTAAAATTTTAACTCTATCATATAATTAAGTGTGTAATATTATTATATTGGACGTATTTATCATATATTTAAAGGTTTTTCTATTTCATAACTCTCATCTAAGGGTTATGAAAAATTTCTTTTATGATTTTAGTGCATCAAAGGCCAAATCTGAAAAATCGTTAACTCATTTTGCTCAAAAATAAGTCCAAATCGGTCGCCTTAATCACTAAAAATGGGAAAGGCCTTGGAATCGGTAATCGCCTCGGTCATATAGCCTGTCGCGAGTAATCAGCCTTGGAGAGCGATTTTGACTACACATCTTAAGAGTTGAATAGAGAATGGATCACTGAATCTTTCCAAGTTTTTGTTTCTTGATCAATTAGATCCGAAACTTTGTTGTAGATATGTCCAGTTCCCAATTCCATATCGGCAATGGGAGGTGCTTCTGTGCCTTGAATACAATTGTCAAACAAGATGGATATTTTACTCCCATCTCCAGTTAGCCAAAGGTTGAATTTGAAGATGAATTGCAGACTCCCTTGAATGCTTTGCCAGGCCCAAGTTGAATCCTTTTTCTTCTTTGCATGCAGACATGAAGTTGTTGGGAAGTATCGTTCTTTTAAGGCCTTAGCCCACAATTTGTCTTCATTCTTCAATAATCTCCAAGCCGCTTTAGCTAGTAGAGCCTTGTTAAAACATCTTAAATCCCTGAAACCCATACCTTCATTAAGTTTGTGTTTATTAATGGATGGCCAACCAATAAGAAAGACGCCTTTAGATTCTTCCTTCGCCCACCAAAAATTCTGTTGTATACTTTCTAGTTCTTTTAATGTAGCCTATGGTACTTTGAATATGCTCATGTGATGTGATGGCATAGTGTTTAGAACATGCTTCACTAGAATCGATCTCCCTGATTGATTAATGAACTTTCCTCTCCAACGTGACAGTCTACACTTTGTGTTGCTGACAAGAGCAGAGAAAGAAGTATTTTTCTTCCTGTTCAGAAATAGTGGGATTCCAAGATATTTTTCGTCTAGACTCATTTTCTTCATCTTTAAGCTTCTGAGCAACATTCTGCAATGACTTGGTGCATTTTCTTTGAGAAAAAGACTGCGGATTTCTGGAAGTTGATTTGTTGTCCCGATATATTGCTAAAAGAATTTATTACCTAGAGTAGATTTGACACATTGTGTATGTCAGCTCTGGCAAAGACAAGGCAGTCATCTGCAAAAAGCAAATGAGTGACTTGGGGTGCTTTCCTAGAAATCTTAATTCCCTGTATTTTGCAAATGAGTGACTTGGGGTGCCCATGCACGAGTAAAAACTTCCATGGTAAGTAAGAATAAATACGGTGAGATGGGATCGTCCTGCCGAATTCCTCTCGATGGCTTGAAAGCTTGTCCGGGTGAACCATTTAAGAGAACTTGTATTTCGGTAGTACTCACACATTCTTGGATAAAACCACACCAAGTGTTTATAAACCCTAACTGTGACATAACTCGAGAAAATTCCATTCGACACGATCAAAAGCCTTGGACATGTCGAGTTTAAGCGCCATATAGCCTTTTTTAGTCTTCTTTCTCTTCATATAGTGTATCAGCTCATGAGCTAAAGTGATGTTATCCCCAATCTATCTACCAGGTACGTATGCTGCCTGCATGGGAGAAATAATTTTTTCTAGCTGCTGCTTCAATCTGTTGGCTAAGATCTTCGAGATAAGCTTGTATGTTGAGTTACATAAAGCTATTGGTCGATAATCTCCAGGAGTTTGAGGTGGCTTACATTTTGGTATGAGGCAAAGATTTGTTCTGTTTAACTTTTTGAGAAATCTACCAGTACAAAAGAAACTTTGTATCATATTGATGACATCAGCTTTTACCGTGCACCAATTTTGTTGAAAGAAACCTGGTGGAAAGCCATCGGGACCCGGAGCTTTCCAAGGTTGCATCTGTTTTAGCGTATTCTGGATTTCATCCTCATCTGGCATTGTTGTTAGGAATTCATTATCTTCATCTGTGATGCAAGGTGGTAAAAGTGTTACCAGCTGCTCGCCCATATCTGGATTGGAAGTAGTCATAATTTCCTTGAAGTGGTTGCATAACAGAGATTCGAGTTCTTCTTTGCCAGTGCACCAGGATCCATTGGGCTTCTTCAAAGTTTCGATTTTATTTCTTGATCTTCTTCTATTTGCTTGTAGATGAAAATGCTTTGTGTTCTGATCAACTATTTGCTTGTAGCTCCACCCTTTATCATTACATTCATTTCTTTCCTTAAAAAAAAATAAAAAAAAATCTAACTATGAATGCAGTTTTGTGTCTGTTGCGAAAGCTTCGGAGTCCCAATTTCAGTTTCTACAAATTTTACCATTATTGAAATCAAACTCTAGAAATTTATAATCCGTCATGCCGTCGGTACATTTGAATAGACAGCACGGCCATAGCTCAATTTCTCATATTATTAGCTAAACCTCATGAGTCATGAGACTGAGAGTAACTGAAGGAACCAGGACAAAGACGAAATGCTTCGACATCATCATTATGATAATTAAAACCGAACCATGTGCTAAAGATTTTACAGATTTAAATTATTTTTAAGAAAGTATGCCAAGCCTTAATGGTAGTATAATCTGCATAATTAATTAAGGATCAATAAAACATAAAGGGGGCCAAATTACGTGTCTATCAATATGGTGCTTTGTGCATGTCACAGATGAAATGTGTCAATAGGTGATTCTGCCACCTCACCGGTAAAATATGTCTGCCAAGTGTCACCACACCATTAACAATCTGTACATATACCATGGGTCTCCTTCCTAATTATTTTCCCTCAGATATATCAGTTGTTGCAGGGTAGTGATGTGTACAAGATGGAGTACTGATTTTGTATGGGATTCCGGTGGGGGAACTCACTTATACACACAATGATAACAGCATGATAGTATTTCCACTCAAAAATTGGTAAGCCATTGAACTTTCTACCCAAAGACATCACTTTTCATCCATGTGTACATTAGCTAATTCATCATTTACACAAGAGTCTTCGGAGTTTCCTGTCATACCACTTCAGATGTTGAGATAAGATTAGCCGTTTCTCTGTTGATTTGGTTGATCACTTCAGATGGGTTAAAAGAAATGTTTTCATCTGTAATCAGGATTACCAATGATATAGGTGTTGTCCCAATTATTTTGGAGATGATTCTGTTAAGGTTTTTGAGTTTGGTTGCTCCTTTTTCTTCACCGAGAGAATAGACTAATTGTGGTTTTGTTTACTGTTTTGGTTTGATTATAATCAATAGAGATTCTCTTTGCACCAAACAAAAGAAAAAGTCTGGATACGAGTTACTGCACTCCTTTTGGACTAAAAATGTTAGCTTTTTATCTCAAATTTTTACTTTGTAGCTTTTTATCTCAATTTTTTACTTTGTATTCCGATGGATGTTCTTCTCTTTTGCAGACATATTTACTTTGTAGCTTTTTATCTCAAATTTTTGCTGTAATCTAATGATCCGTAGCCTTTGGAAACTACAGTTTTAGAGTGTTGCAGAATTTTCTGAGTTGTAATTCAAATTCTTGCTAATTTGCATAGAAAATCAGTCTAATTTTTCAATCTGTGTCAGAAAAAAAAAATTCATTCTGTTGTTTTTTTAGCTCCAAAATAGCTGATTTCGTAACCTATATATGTTCAGCATTTGGGAATTACAAGTGCATACTAACATTTTTCATGACTTATGCAAGCAATGTCACTCACCGGTGTGTCCTTGCACTAATTCCATTTCTTCGTTATACCACGGTATATTGAATTTGTAGAAACATCATGCCTCCGACTCCGAGTATTCAACTCAAGAGCCCTAAGAATGTGTTTATATTCTGAAATTTTTGCATCTGCAGTAAAAACAAATAGTTTTGATGGTGTTTACACCATGTTTTCTTGTACAGCTTTTCCTTTTTCAATATATCCTTCCTTCTTCAAAAAAAAAAAAAATTCCCAATTTAAACTTTTTTCTTTATGGAAATCGAAAATCAACTTTTCAATGTGTGTTTAAACATCCCTTAAAGGTTAACCACTATTACAATAGGTCTGCTATTCTGCTACGGATATTCTTTTTCCCGAAACAGGAATATCTTTATCTATGTAAATAAACACAAACCCGTGTACAGACATTTCATTCCACCTAAACCCATCTAACCAAATGAAGAAGAACCCATCATTTCTTCTTTTCATTTTCAGTCGCTCTTTTCTTTAACCTCCAAAATCAGATCTCCATTTTTCTCCTAGAAAACCCTAGAAAAAAGAAATTTGTGATTCAATTTACACTAAGAATTTCTGAAAATAAGAAGTTTCAAAAGATGAAAACATGGAAGAGGTGTGACTAAAGTTTCTCATCCCCAACTAAGATGCTATCACCCAGTTCTAGTCTTAAACAGTTAAGAAAAATTATTTTGGTGAAAACTTCCACAATTGAGCATGTGGAGTGAGATCTTATTTATACTTCAAAAGAATACAAAGAAAGTTGTTACAGATGTGTAAACAGATTCAAAGATAACAAGAATATTGCCGTAGGACTACATGTTAATACTCGGTCATACACTGACTATCAATAGAGTCAGTTGAGAGTCTTTTGGTGATGACTGTGTCATCCTTAACACCTCCCCTCTAGTTGTACTGCAGTTGACGGATGTGCAACTTGTTGCGAATGATTTGAAATCTGGGTGTTGAAAGCCCTTTGGTGAATATATCTGCTAGTAGATCACGCGAGCTAATGAAGCGCACTTGCAGTTGCTTACGAGAGACACGTTCTCTGACAAAGTGATAATCAATCTCGATGTGCTTAGTGCACCCATGGAAAACGGGATTGGCAGTGAGATACGTCGCCCCTAGATTATCACAGCATAAGATTGGCGGTGAGTGCTGCACTCCAAGCTCTTTGAGAAGAGATTGTATCCAAATTAATTCATAGGTTGCAATTGCCACTCCCCGGTACTCGGCCTCGGTGCTGGATTTGGATACTGTCTTTTGCTTCTTAGCACTCCAAGAAATCAAATTTCCTCCAAAGTAAATACAATAGCCACTTGTACCGCGCCGATCATCTAAACTTCCATCCCAATCGGCATCGGAGTATGCTTGAAGAGAAAAATATTTTGTACCCTTGATATGCAGTCCATAATCGACAATGTGCTTAAGATACCGTAGTATCATTTTAACCAACTCCCAGTGCTCAATATAAGGTTCATGCATATATTGACATACCTCGTTAACAACTACAGATATATCCGGTCTTGTGAGATGGAGATATTGTAGTGCTCCAACCACACTGCGATATAGAGAAGCATCCTCGCACTGTTGAGTCCCAAGCTTGAGAATCTTTACATTAGGTTCCAACGAAGTACACACAGGCTTGACACCATCAAGCTTTGTACGTCGAAGAATATCAGCAACATATTTTCGCTGAGACATCACTAATTCATTAGAATGTCGAATAACTTCAACACCTAAGAAGAAACTCAAATCTCCCATATCTTTCAATGCAAACCCTGCTCCAAGCTCAACAATAAGCTTTTGAATTCAAGATGGAGAAGACCCTGTTACAATGATATCATCCACATACACGAGGACATACGTAACAGATTCTTCTATTTTTAGAATAAATAACGAACTGTGAGCAATTGAACCCTTAAACCCTAATTGCATTAAGTGTGCACTTAGTTTGGAATAGCAGGCTCGAGGCGCCTGTTTTAGCCCATAGGGAGACTTATGCAGTTTGCATACATGATTGGGGTAGTCTGGATCCACATATCCTTGGGGCTGCTACATATATACATCATCTACAAGGTTGCCATTCAAAAACGCGTTTTCAACATCGAGCTGTTTAATCTCCCACTGATTCATAACAGTAGTAGATAGCACTAGTCAAATAGTGCATCGCTTTATAACAGGGCTAAATGTCTCGCCATAATCTATGCCCTCTTGCTGGTTATAACCCTTAGCTACCTAACGTGCCTTGTATTTGTTTATGCTGCCATCAGGATTCTGCTTGACCCAAATAGACCCACTTCGAACCAACAACATTCATACCATTTTAATACTTCACCAAAGAGTAAGTGCAATTGCGTATCAATGCATTAATCTGCACATCCATTGTTGTTTTCCATTTTGGGTTCTTCGATGAAGTGTTGTAGCAGGTTGGTTCAATGAAGTTTGCATTATGAAAAGGGTGCTTTGTTGCAGTTAAGCACATCTTCTTAATAGGTTTAGAGATACCAGATTTGGCCCGTGTTTGCATTGAATGGGTGACTGCATTATGTTGAGGTGCTGAAATTTCAGACTGAAATTGAGGCATTTCAGTTGGAGCTGTACATGTTGCTGAGTTAGAAGATTCTGCTCCAGGTGATTGAGGTAGCATTTGAGGAGATGCAAACATGTCAGTACCAGCAGTATTGGCGTCATCATCTGACCCTGTGTTCCCTGACTGTGTATTCATAAAAATATCCTCTACACCTTCTGTCAAACAAGAAATTCGAAAAGGACGAGAAACTAGAATACTTGTACTAGACGGAAAACTACCTGAACTTTGCAAGGGACGCTGCTGCCGGAGACACTGAAATAGGAATGAGGCTTCCTCAAAGCGTATATGGCGAGATATGTAAACCCTATTGGATTCTCTATGCAAACACATATAGCCTTTGTGTGAATTGTTATACCCTATGAAAACACAAGGAAGAGATCTGGGTTCCAGCTTCGTGGAATTGTACTGCCTTAGACAAGGGTATGCCAAACAATCAAATACTCGTAAAAATTTATAACCGGTTTTTTACAGAAGAATATCTCTAATGGAGTTTTTGGTTCTTTTGCTGATTTTGGTAATCTGTTAATTTCAAAGCACGCAGTGGTAAAAGCGTCTACCCCGAAAGATTTTGGCATATGTGCATGAAAGAGTAGAGATAAACTAGACTCCGTAACATGGCGTATACGTCTCTCAGCTAAGCCATTTTGAGGAGATGTGTTTGGACATGAAAACCTATGTTGAATGCCGGACTCATCGAGAGGGGCGGTGAATTTTTTGAATTCCAAGGTATTATCAGATTGAAACACTTTGATTTCACTAGCGCAGAATGGGGTTTTATCAACCAACAACCCCAACCCTCGATCTCGGTCAATTATTGACCGCGGACCGGTCAAAGACCGTCCTAGATTTAAGAAAAACACGGAGCACATCCCATAGTGTTCAAAACGGTCGCGGTATAAGTTTTTTTAATTCCCCATCTCTCTCTCCTTATCTTCTAACCTACAAATACTATTCATCTTTCTATTTATCTCTCCTTTAGATGCGCCTCGCTCTCTTCTCCATCTTCTTCAACTTCACCATTAAACCAAAAACTGAAACAAATAATAAAAAATTACTAAAATCATTGCTCGTCAACCCAACCCCTTTCTCTATTTTCTTCATCTCCTCCACAAAATCTAAGTTCTCCCTGTGAACCCTATTTGAATCTGTAACCACAAAAAGCAAAGAGGTACGATTCATTCTTTTCATATTCACTGTTAAGGTTTGTAACTTACCAATCTGCTTGTATTTTATTGGATATTTTCATTTTATACAACTGCTGTTCATATTTGAAATGAAATTTGGGTTTCGATCTGGATTTTTAGGGTTTCTGTAAATTGTATTTGTAGAAATTTTCATTGATTTTTGTTTTGATTTCGCATCGAAATTATTTAGGTTGAGTTTTTGTGTATTTCAATTTCTAATTTAGTTCTCTTTTACGCATACAAGTTTTGACTTTCTTTCTTGCTGAGCTTATTTTGGAAAACATTGAAGTTATTATGATTGCCTTATTGCATGCATTAATCTTATGGTGAAGTTTTGCTAATTTTGCTTAGTTTTTATGTTTGTAGATCATCAGTTAGTCAAAGGAGATTAAAGTGATGGCTAAGAAGGAAAATGTGGTATGCTCTTTTCTTTTTATTACCGTAATGATTCATTAAAATTGGGAAAATTTTGAGCATTTTTTCTTAATGTCTAGTTTTTGCTCTCTTCTTAAAATTTTGTTATCTTGTTGGGTTTATTTTGAGCTTGTTCTTTCATGTTGTATTGGGATTGCTTTAGGCTAGTTATCTGAATTCTCTTGGAATATTTATCCCAGGATAATGAGGCACTTAGGAAGGTTATTTCCATATCATGTCAAAAACAAGAAGAATACAAGGAGAGCTGTAATAACATCAATTTTATCTCAAAACCAAGCTAAGTATTATTGCTCTATTGTATCCATATAGTTTTAGTATTATCATGTAACTGATGGGGGTTCTCTAACATTCTTGTTTGAGAATTCAGGGAGAAGTCCAAAGTAGCTGGATATTGGGACGAAAGATCAAGGTGTCTCTGCCTACCTTAAGAAGTTCTAAACCACCAATTACTTCTAAGTATAAGAACAAGACCATCCATCCTCCTATAGTTGTCCTGTACTGGCCATTATGATTCAAAATTTTATCGTGTTTATATTTTGTTCTGTACACTTGAGGATTAAAATCTAACATTCCAAACTCTTGGTTTACTTTTTTTTTTTTTTTTGGTTGCCCTCCATTGTCAATCTGTAGTATTCATTTGAAGGTACTTGGTTTGAAGACGCTACCACTCTCATCACTGACAAAAAAATGTTCGTGGTAAGATACTTTTCTCGGCTATTTATTTAATTTGACTGAGCCTTACTTGATAATTTCGGATTCATTTGCTTCTCCTATTAAGGTCAGTGTATTCCCAAAAATTTCTGTGGAGGAATTTGAGAACTTCATGAGCTTAGCTGAGAAACTGCGTTCTAACTATGATTTTGGTCATACCTTAGATGCTAAACTTTTACCAAGAGGAGATGCAATGAGTGGTCCAACAATCAGGTTGTTGGGGCCTTTTTATGAGCTTTTTGTTGATTATCAGGCATTGACGTGGATTTTCTAAAAGTATTTTATTTGGTCGTTCCTTAATTTTGCTTCTTTATGGGCTCTAGATACTACTGTTCTCTTGCAAAGTTAATTTTGGCTTCCATGGATTCTCTGTCTTGTAGAATTTCGAGGTAGCCCCAATGGAGAAGTTTCTTGATGAATCTAGTGTGCCTCTTTTTACTTTTTTCAACAAAGACACAAACTACCACCCATATGTTATCAAATTATTTAACAGCCCCAACGCCAAGGTTTGTTAATTTCATCTAATTGCCGAGTGGTATTTTCATTATGGTTCTCCATCTGAATATCTAGATAGAGCCTATTAAATTATACTTAGTTGGATGCCGCAAAACACCACTGCTCCATGTACACATCTTGTATCCGGACATTTAATGATTTTTGTTACTATAATTAGTTAAATATAAGAACTTGTCCGGATAAACTGCACATAGTGTTGGAGTCATATGATTTATTTAATGTTCCTTATTAATGCATAGTGTTAGAGTCATATGATTTATTGCACCGAAACAGTTCCACCTGTTGCATTTTCTTAAATGTTCATTTTTCATTTCCCAAAAAAATAAGTGAATATTGTAGTTCTCCAATTGATTTGTTGGTAATTTGTAGTAAGGACAGTGGTTGTCTCATGAATTATATTGCTTCCTTTTGAACTATATGATGTTTCCTAATTTGGAAATGGCTGACTAACTATTGGATGTAAAATAAAAAGCATGAGAGAGAGAGGAGAAAACTCAAATTCAAACTTAGGTTCAATTACTCAAATTGAATCAAAAACGTTTGAATTTGCTCATCAATCTTTGGGTAAACAAGATGGTTTTAAGATTACTGAACATGGATCAGGAGGGCTTAATTTCAAAATCATCTTCACGGCTGCTATTGGTGAATGGATGAGCTCCACTCTACTTAAGATCATCCGTTCTGATTCTTTCATAAACAAAAAATGGCCTACTAGAGAGGGAAATTTCGCTTTCTTGATTGAGAGTCTCAAGAATCCAAGGGGAGAATTCATTAAAATCCAAAGAACAGATAAAAATAGGGGCCAAAGCAAGTCTCTATTTATTCCAAAGGGAAAAAAATCAATTTGGGTGGATTAGATTCTCTGAGCTGTTAATCAAACTGTTGGGAAAATCGGTGATTTGTCATCAAAGTATTCCTTCTGCTGACGACTTCCCAGACAATCATCGCTCAATCAATCAGAAACTTGGTCGTACCTTTTGTTGTGTAGCTTATGGCTCTATCTCATGGAACAAGGTAGCTAAAGAAATTTCGGATAAGCTTAAATGGGGAAGATACCTGAAGATCGATGTTCTAAATGATAACCTGGCGATTTTCCAACCAAATAATGACCGGGAGTGGAATAGCTGTTGGAGACCTATCAAATGGAGCTTTAAAGACACAACAATGGAAGTTAAAAGATGGATAAGTGACGATGATTCAATAAATGCCAAAACACTATCTCTTGCTCAAAACTGGATTAAGATTAAAGGATTGCCAGTTCAGCTTTGGTCTAAAGATAATTTCGACAAAATAGGAGAAAAAATGGTGGGCTTAGCAGAAGTAGATCATTCAACGGTGAAAAGAAATCCGGCATGCTGCAGATTGAGAGTCAAATGCATTGCTCAAAACATCCCAGCAGCAATTCAAATTGATTTACATGGAACATCTTGGGTCCTAGCAGTTGAATGGGATTTCAACTCCATACAGCATAAGGAATCAAAGATGCAAACTTTGGCTCATCTGGAGAAACCGGTCACTCAGGTAACTTTCCGAAATTCAAAATTTGAATTTGATGTCCCACGTATAAAAAAGTCTTCTGCGGAAATAGTACATGCTACGACAAAATTAGACAAAGTGGAGAGGGGACAGCGTATTCTAACTTACTTTTTCAAAAACAAAGTAAACGATACTCAAGTTCCATTAACTTTGTGTCGACAAGATGTCTGGTATCATCATTCGGATTTCCAAGATCAAACACCAGTGTAAGCTTTCATCAATCGACATCGTGTTGGAAGGAAAAACAGCCAGCAAATGAATCAAAATGCGTCTCCGACCGGTGCAAGCCTTTCTCTAGGTACACAAGATGAGCATCACCAACTTATTGAGTATCACAATCCGGCTGAAGAAAATTTTCCAAAATCCCCAGTGCTACATCTAAACAATGAAACTGTGAAGATTAATTCAATGAAAAATACTGTGGATCTTATTATGGAAGCGACAGTTAATGTGGGTGCAAATTTTGGTGGTCAAGAAGGGTACTTCAGGGATTTATTCACTTCAATTGTCGCCAAACATGCTGAGATAAATGATGCAAGACTTAAGAAGAAGCTAATTTCTAGTGAAAAGGTAATTGCAATTGAAGACACAGTCCAAAATACGTTGGAGGAAGGAGAAGTGGAAGCAGAAATCTCTGAAGATGCTGTTAATCTGGGATCAGATGGGCTCAATGGATATTAAAATCCTGATTTGGAACATGAGAGGTCTAACGGCTTTGGACAAAATGGATTCTCTCAAGGATCTAATTAGGAAATTAAAACCGACGGTCTGTTTAATTCAGGAGACTCACATGATGAAGATGAATAATTGGTGGGTAAACAATATTTGGGGTAGTGATCAAAATCAGTGGTTAGCTTTACCATCTCAAGGTTTGTCAGGAGGTTTGATAACAATTTGGGATGATTCTTTTTTAGAATGTGTTGATGAAGTTTTTGGTCCAAACACTCTCTCTCAGAAGTTCAAATGCAGAGCGGAGGATTACGAATGGACTGTAACAAATGTGTACTCTCCTTGTTCGTATTGGGAAAGATGGGAGTTTTGGGAAGAACTGGATGATTTAAATGGTTGGGCAGGAGATCATTGGGTGGTGGCTGGTGATTTCAATGCCATTAGAAGAAGAAGGGAGAGAAACAAACCTGGAGGTTCAAAAAGAAACAAAAGGCTCTTCAATGAATTCATGGAAAATCATGATCTGGTGGATTTACCTTTAAATGGAGGTCTCTTCACATGGAGCAACATGCAGTCTGAGCCTCTTCTATGCAGACTGGATAGAGTGCTTGTGTCCCCTCTTTTTGAGAGTAAATTTCCTTCTCTTACTCAAACTGTGTTATCAAGAACCCTTTCAGATCATTCTGCTATCCTCCTTACAACCACTAATACCTTTATTAGTAAACCTCCTTTTAAAGTGGAGAGCTACTGGTTTGCTCATCTGGACTTCACTACCAACCTTAAAATCTGGTGGGATGCAATGGTGTTTCAAGGAACTCCAAGTTACATCATGTCTAAAAAGTTGCAAAACTTGAAATTCTTCTTAAAAAGATGGAGCAAGGAAACTTATGGCAAGATGGCAGAGAAAAAACAAGAACTCACAGCCTCAATAGATGCTCTAAATTCCTTAGAAAAAAAGTGGAGCTTTAACTGCTCAACAATTTATTCATAGAGTGGAAAGTAGAGCCAAATTGAAGCAACTAAATTTGGATAATGCCATAAAATGGTTGGTCAGGTCAAAAACTAAACATTTTAAGGAAGGTGATGCTAACACAAATTATTTTCACACTCTAGCCAATGGAAGAAGAAGGAGAAATACGGTGCAAAAATTGGTTATAGAAGGGGAAGACAACTTTTGTCTAGCAGATATAAGAGAGGAGCTCTCAAAGTACTACTTTAATTTGTTCCAAGAAAAATACAAAGTGAGGCCTCAGATGAATGAAGAATTCTTCAACAAAATCTCAACGGAAGAAAGCTTATGGGTCGAGAGACCAATTGAAGAACAAGAGGTTTGGATGGTCATCAAGAATTTCAAGAACAACAAATCTCCAGGCCCGGATGGGTACAACATGGAGTTTTATAAAATTGCTTGGGAAATTATCAAAAAGGAGTTCATGGCAGTTATTAAAGAATTTAAAATTCAACAAAAGTTGGATTGGAGAGTCAATTGCTCTTTTATCAGTCTGATTCCTAAAAAAGATCAAGTTGGTGGTCCTCAAGACTTTAGGCCAATCAGTCTTGTCAGCAGTGTATATAAGGTGATATCCAAAACTCTAACTCAAAGATTCAAATCTGTTCTTCCTAAACTCATTTCTGAGAACCAAGGCGCTTTTATCTCTGACAAGCAAATCTTGGATAGTATTTTAATTGCTGGAGAACTTATTGATGCTAGGCTCAAAAGCAAAGATCCGGGAGTTATGTGTAAGCTTGACATTCAAAAAGCTTTTGATAATTTCAGCTGGCACACAATTAGTCAAATTCTGCACAGCTCAGGTTTTGGTTCAAAATGGATTAAGTGGATTGAATGGTGTACTTCTACTGCTCAACACTCTTTACTGATTAATGGTAGCTCCACAAAAAAATTCAAGCCTCAAAAAGGGATAAGACAAGGGGATCCGCTTTCCCCCTTCTTATTCATTTTAGGGGCAGAAATCTTTACAAAACTCATGAAAAATGCTTCTCAGTTAAACATGATTTCTGGTTTTGCAGTAAACTCAGTCAAAGTGACACATTTGCAATTTGCTGATGATACAATAGTGTTCTTAGATGCTAAGGAGGAGGAAGCTGAAAATCTTGTGCTTATTCTGCAAATTTTTGAAGCCATAAAAGGCCTGAGTGTTAACTTTAGTAAAAGTGCAGTCCTTAGCATTGGTGCTGAGCGCAAAATAGAAGACATGGCAGATATTCTCAAATGAAAGATAGAGAGGTTTCCACTTACCTATTTGGGGATTCCTATTGGGGCTACTGCAAGAAGTACTTCAATATGGGAAGTGATTATTGAGAAATTTCAAAAGAAATTAGCTCCATGGAAAAGGAGATTTTTCAACAAAGCAGGTAAAGTGGTTCTGATAAAAGCTACTCTATCGAGCTTACCAATCTACTTTATGTGTATCTTCCCTATGCCAATGAGTGTGGAGAAGAAATTGGATCAGATCATGAGATTATTTCTGTGGGGCTCTACAGACGATAAAAGAAAGATTAACTGGGTGGCTTGGAAGAGAATTTGTAGACCAAAGCAAATGGGGGGAGGGGGGGCTAGGCATCAGAAATCTCAAAATCACAAACAAAGCTTTACTATCAAAATGGACCTGGAGATATTTCAAAGAAAAGCAGTTGCTTTGGAGAAAAGTTATTCAAGAGAAAATGAAAGCAAATGGTGAACATTTGTGGGTCAAGGACTCAAATAAGCCACAAGGGAGAGGTTTATGGAAAGGAATACAGAAACAGAAAGTAATAATTCAAGAAATGTCAGATTTGCAAATCAACAAAGGGGACACAGTCTTATTCTGGTGGGATAAATGGTTAGGCAGTAAAGCTTTGAAGCATCGATTCCCTAATATTTTCAAAATCTCCTCTCAAAAGAATGCCTCTATCAAAGATGTGATTGCAAATAGTGCTTGGAATTTGAAATTTAGAAGAAATCTAAATCAACATGAAGTGCCTGAAATGATAGCCTTGTTTGCAGATATTGGAATTCCTCCACAGCTAGATGATAATGCAGAAGATGAAATTCTCTGTAATGTGGCAGGTGGTTTTAAGGTAAAAACTTGCTACAACAGACTCATGCAACAACTGCATGCAGACCTGCCAATCATTCCAGTAAATTGTATTTGGATCCAATTTGTGCCACCAAAAGTGCAGATGCTCATGTGGTTTGCAGCCCAGAATGCTATAGCAACTTCAGACAATCTTCTTACAAGGGGATGCTCTCTTCCTTCCACCATCTGTTCATTATGTAACATGCATCAGGAAACTTTGCAACATCTTCTGTTACATTGTGAGTTTACTCATACAATATGAAACTACTTCATTTGGGGTTACAATGTCAGATGGGCGCAGGCATGTACTATTTCTGGCCAATTGGAAGCTTGGAAGCTTAGAAGAGGAAGGCACAGAGGAAGAAAAATTTGGCCCTTAATTCCTTTTGCCATTGTTTGGGCTATTTGGACTGAGAGGAACAGGAGAGTCATGGCTCATAAGCGTCCAAAAAGCTCAGCAGAAATCATCAATGAAGTCAAGTTGTTAATTTACATTTGGGGTTCAAACCAAAATTGGTTTGGACATTATGTTTTTAGAGACTTTGTTTCTCATTGGAAGGTAATGATAGATAGAATGTAATAGGTCAAATTGACACCAAAATGGGGCACTTTGCCTTGTTACTTTTTTTCTTTATATATTTTATTAACCTTTCTCCTCAAAAAAAAAATGGCTGACTAACTTTTCATTCTTTCATATGGCAATAATTGGTGGGACAGCAGGCTATGTTATTCCCCAACTTTTGCAGTATTATTGTTTATTGATTACTAAAGCATATTGCAGTGTTATCCTGTTTTGTTTCTTTTCTTGGCTGTCTTTGTGTACCATATGTTTCATCTACTTTTGGTAATGCACATTTAAAGTGAAAATTTGCTTCATGAAGTTATTTATGAATTTGTTGCCTGCTACATGTAGTACATTTAGCTGGAAGAGGGACTCCCCTGAGAGTTGGCGTGGATATCTTCGCGAGGTGATGCAACCTTCTTGTATCATTTTGTCCTTTACGAATTTAATTGTGTTGATACTCTTAACGTGAACGGATAAAGCCTATATATCATTTTTTTAATTAGCTTTTTTCACTGTCATGTGTAAATATTCTAAATATCCAATTGAAATAGTGGGTTTTTGGTAGCCAACTTGAGGATTGGTGAAATAGAATCAACTCCTCCTGGCACAAAGGAGTTAATGCATCTGCTGACTCATTTTAAAATTTTCTATGAATTCCCATTAGATGTTACTACTTAAAAATTGATATTGGATTGCATTCGTAGTTGTAGTCCTGATCAATTACTGGGATAAGATACAAATTTATAGCGTACCTCAATTCCCTTTTTGCAGGTTCACGCCATTCTCCTGGATCCTTCTTGCTCTGGTGCTAGAACTTTCGTTGACAAATCGGATCATGTTCTTCCCATCATATACTGCAGGTTAGCTTCAATCTCTTACTTTTTTCATTTTCCTCGACATGTTCTCGAGTCAAATACAGTTGATAATTGATGGTATGATCAGCTCAAGCTGCTGATGTTGTTGACACTCCAAGGGTTAGAAAACTTGCTTCTTTTCAGTGCAAAGCTCTTGCGCATGCGTTATTTTAATGGGGTGTATTGTTACCGTAGTATTTATATAAACGTATTTTGTGTCAAATTCTAGGAAAGTTATGTTGTTTTAAAAGGTTTCAGAGACAAGGAAATGATTTTTTTTTTTTTTTTTTTTTGATAGTCCCAGGTTGTTTAGAGAGTTGTGTACAACACTTGTTCCATCTACCAGGCCGAAAATTGGGATGTTGTTAACTTAACTTGACCAGTTAATAGGCTTACTGCAGAGAGTTTTCGAGGTTTTTTGAGAATTATTCTCACTTCCTGTAACTATCATGTAGATCGTTCGGACATAAATTGTCTTGTATCTCATCTTCTAAAGATCCACAATCAACAAAAGAAGACTAGTATCCATTACACTCTATGTTATCGTAGGTTATTTGAGTTTGAGTCTAATTGAGTAATAACATTGAAATGCAGGAAACACTACTCAACTTGCTACTTCGCAAATTACCTCGATTATAACACTTCATAATGGTGCCACCTGCATTCCAAGTTCGGGCCGTATAGGCATGACCTTGTCATTTCATTAGGTAATTCTTGTGACTCTGCTCGGTGCTTTGTATTTATTTGGTTTTTGTTTGGTTTCGCTTCAAGTTCCTTGCATGTGATCTATTATTTTTTGGTGCAGCTATGTTTCTTAGTTTCTCACATATTTTTCTATATTCTATATTGTAGCCAATGCAATAACAACTGAAGACGGAGTTAATTTTATAAGCATAACTGGTTCAATGCTCGCACCTAAGGTAGGATTAAACCTTTTTTTAAATTGATATTGATGTCTTTTTCCAGTTCTTAGAAATTGATTCTTTTTAGATCTTTTTAATTTTGGACTTGATAGAAATTTTTATTTGTTTTTCAGTCCAGTCCTTCAATCAGCTCTGATACATCTAATAGTCTCCCAAATCTTGATTTGTTGATCTCTGCTTGGGTTATTAAATGATTTTTTGTTCTAATTTCCCTCTAAATTACTGGATCTGGAAATTTGAGACCACATTCGGTTATAAGGGGAAGCGTGTTTGAATCCTAATACGTGTAGTTTATAAGAAAAGCCTACAGACACCTTAAAGTCCTCACTGTCTACTTTTTCTTTCGATTTTGCTATTACATATGGCTCAAAGTAGCTTGCGCTGGTAATAATTCTAATTCGTGGTGATTTTTCTTATCGTTGTATTTTTTTTTCTCCTGCAGTAGAAGGATCTCGGAATGTTGCTTAACCATATTTAATGTAACCAGCTTCAGTCAATTAAATTCGTTCATTAATGCCTAGATGGTGGTGTTGTAGTGGCTTAGTAAAACATCGACAAGCTCTTCTATTCATTCCAGACATTGAATCGGCTCTTAATTAATCCTATCAAACACGAAGTATAAAAGAAAGGGCTTTTGCTCTTGGACTACTAGCTCTCAAGGTAATAAAATTTATTCTTTGCTAATAAGTAATAACATGATCCAGAAAAAAAATGTGTGACCCAGCTGAATGTTAATCATTTATTTCCAGCATCTCTCGCATCTCTGCAATGGTTACTTTCTCTTTTAAGTTATTTATTATAAACAGTAATGCTTCATTCTGTGCCTCAAGCTCAGTTCTCAAGTCCTAAAAGTTTCATATTTGGTTATTTTGATTGTTATGACATGGAATTTGTTTTGCAACAACATCTAATTCTTAAACCTGTATCATCAAATAGCAGTTGGTCAGGCATTAGGCTGACGTTGAGAGTGATCGAGGTTATTCTAAAGAACCATGATAACGAAACTCAGGTAATTGGTTATTTATCTATTACTCTAACTAATAAGTTTCAACTACATCAAAGTTCGTTCACTATACTGAGATCTTACCTCCTTCAATTGAATATCTTTCTCTTTCAGATATCTTTGTGTTGATGGTGGTATTTAGCTTAGGGTTAAAATCATAAAACACTAAACCCTAGCAGACAGTAATGTCATAACAATTTTGCTGTAATCTGTATAGGCTTGTAAGCTTTTGTGTCTACTGCAAAAGTTTAGCTTAAGTGCACAATTTTGCTGTAATCTCTCTTGCCCTCTGCATAGTCTCTACTGGAGCATCTGAAAAAGCCTCCAACAGTCTAACTCACTTATAATTATTCACCTTTCTCTCAGACACTCCTCAGTCCTCGTCACCCTTGGGTTCTTCTACTTCTGTTTAACCAACAAAACACATCTAAGAGATTGGAGAAACCAACAGCATGAGTCAGATCATGCTGCAAAGATACCAAGACTCTTCCTTGACCAACCTCATCAATCCTAAGCATGTCTCTTAGGATTGATATATCGGAGTAATACCGAGTCGATTTATGGTAAGTCCCAAATGAGGCTTCAAACATAGGCTGGACAAATGGAGCGAGCGGTAACCGAAGCCTCTTCCAATAAAATCCGAACTGTAGATAATGGGCTTGCAGCTCGATCCAAGTTAGGTTCCCTTATATATATAATAAAATCTTCTGCCCTAAATTCCAAATCTCAGCTCTCAATTCTCATTTTCTCTTTCCCCCAAATCGGAACCACGGTGCTTCCTAGATCTCATTTTTATTTTCCCTACAATCGAAACCCTAAGCTGCAATCAGTGGTAAATGGGTTCAAGATGGAGTACTGGTTTTTTATGGGTTCAAGATGGAAAAATACCCAACATTATGATATTTCCTCTCAAAACTAAGAAGTATTTGAAGTTCCTCCGGAGTTGGATAGGGTTTCATACGAGTCTATGAAGATTGGAATTCTATGATCTAAGGAGCTTCGAGTGAATCATGGGACGATGCACAGAAAGACCTCCTTAGACAATTTTGTGAGGTTGGATGGGACAGAAAACTAAAATTTAACTTTTGATAGAATTCAGTTGACTGTATTTGTATTGTTGTTTTTGCCAAGAATGTTGAATTTGCATAAGAGGTTCAGATTTACATTCTCTGAATTGAACATTTTGTGATGTATATTTTTTGACCACATGTTTTGGTTGTGATGGTAGTCATGTTTTCTCATCTCAGTTTGTCTCCACTGCTTACTTAAAATATGTTCACTAATGATTACTTCCTGTGTGGTTCTTAAAATGCAGTGAAACAACATATTCTGGACCAAATAATGAGTTCCACATACTTAAATAGTGCATCCAGAATCTAATGGATAACATCCCTATTGAAAGAAATGTAATGTAATTGACTGCTACATCGGCATTCTGAAGGCAGAGTTGGTTTCAAGATGGAGGTGGTGTTGTATGGGATCTGGTAGAAGAAGAACCTTTCACTCGTACACTGGAGACACAAAGACAGCAATGAAAGTAAAAAAGTGAAAGTAACACTTTTTCATTTTTGCCTAAAAATAGGCCAAATTAAAAAAGTGAAAGTAACACTTTTCTTGAAACGGAGGAAGTATTATTCTTTTGTTTATTGTCTTTTGAGTTTCCAGCAATGACCACATATTCAGGTTGGTAGTAGATGTAATTTGAAGCTGTTTGGAAGACCAATGGATATAAAGCAGGGATAGCAGTTGAAAATATCTTTACTTGTTGTTTGTTTGGTGCTTTTGCAGTTGAAAATATCTTTACTTTGTAGCGTTTTGTCTCAAATTTTTTGCTGCAATCTACTTTTGCAATTGTTGCAGAATTTTCTGTCAAGAACAAGACTGACTTGTTATGTGCAGGTGAACATTGGGGGAGAAATGCATTCCTAGCAAGCTTTAACTTTTAGGAAACAGAGTAGTTGAGCCAGAGTAGTAGTCATTTTGGAAAGCAACTCAAGAAAACCGTGACGAAAAAAGCCAAGTTTTAAATGGTACTCAGTAATTACATTTTTCCAAGTTTTAATCTTACTCTAAAAAATCTGCACCCTGAAGTCCTGAACCTAATCTCCTCCTACTTACCCAAACTTGAATTTTGATTTATAAGAAATAGAATCATGAGATACCAGTCTACTATAAATTGGGAATTGCATTTCTTGAGTAAAAAAGAACAAGTAACAGCAACATAAGTATCTTTTCAGCAAAAAAATTTGGTTCCCTTTACTGCTTATGCATACATAATCACAAAATCAAGAAAGTGAAAATACTGAGACTAATCTTAATCAGAAATCTTTGCAGAATGATAAACATGAACTTGGATTACAATTCATCAATAGCTTTTAAAAGTATTTCATTAACCATAACAGTTGCATATAACTAAACCAATAAAAAGTATTTGAAGGCTTCCCGAAGGAAAACAACATGAATAGCAACTTGCTTCTTCTGCTAAAAGTCTAGAACAAGAGCAGACATATGTTAGTTCAGCCGTTAATAGCTCGCTTTAAGATAAATTTGCAACATTTATAGAATTACAAATATTATTGTTTACAGGTTATTATTGACAAGCATTTTCATTAGAGTTTCCATCAAGTAAATCTAAACTAACATTTTTAACATAAAAAAAAAAAAAATCAATCCTGCTACAAGTTACAGGTTAACTCCAGCTGATCTCTATTTTACCATAGAGGAATTAATAGCATCATCACCACCACTATCAGAAATTTCTCTATCTTTTGAACTCTATTAATTAGAGGACTATGGACCAAAAATCCTATTGACCCTTTATAGATTAAAAAAGGTTTAGTTCATCCTCCACAATTCCAGTTCCAAATATCTGTCTCTCCACCATGGCATTTGCAAAGCATCCCACATGAACACAAAACTACGACAAACCTTATTTTGAAAAATACAAACTCTCATAGTAGTTGAGATCGATGCTGGTTTTGAGAGAAAATATCATAATGCTGTTATTAATCCAAAGGAGTTGTATTGTTCTTCCATCACATTCCCATGTGAAACCATTTACGATCATCAATCTACATGCCATTTGGGGTTCAGAGTCTTGATGGCGGCGTTATTGAACGATAGAGAGAGAGTAAGATAAAGATGAGAATGAAGAAGAAGGGTCTTAGGGTTTTCCTGGTGGTGGAGTATTAATATTAAATAGGGGGTTCGGTCAAATAAAGTCAAGGTCATACCCCAAATAAATAGGCTAGACCTTGAATTCCTTGCTTGAGGTCGAATCTTGGAAACGGACAGCGGGTGTATATATATTGCCATCTTTGTATTCAGCCAAGGACAATATGCCATGATTTGTTATAGTGGTACCCATTTGAATCCTTAGAGCATCTCCAATGGTAACTTAATATGCATCTTTGGTAGTGGCGGAACCAGAGATTTACCACAGGGGGGACAAAAAAAAAATTGCGACGAATAATTATTACGAGCTCCGCAAAACACACACAAAGGCATGCTCCCATACAACAAGTATCACTAGAATCATGCTCAAACAACGTCAACCAGTACCAGCATCAAGCTAACACAGAGTTTACAGGAATGAAACTAATGTTAAAATTCTGCGGGGACGCAAATAGGAGATAGCTAGGGTAACCTTACATTAAACAAATAGGTGATCATTTGTCTCCATTGCGACATGGAAGAAAGGGAAATATATATGAACTCCTTCAATATGACAAGCTATTAAGGATAGGAATGTTCCATTTCCCTTCATCTTAAATGATAAGATCACTTACTCTTGAAATACCATTCATTCCTCCATGAGAAATAGCTTTAACAAAGCCTGGAAATGATGGTATCCAAGGATCTTCCCAGATATTTTCCATCTCCAACGCCTAAACCCATAAGCAGCCATCCTTTATATACTGTCTATGTCTACATGAAAGAATTTCTAACCATGTACTTTCTGCAAGTACTAGTTTAGAAAATAAGCGATGGTAAAATATATAGCTCTGTACTCGATTATCTCACATATTTTCTGTTTTCAATTTCCAACCAATTTTGCCCACGAATTGTTATAGAGTTTATTGATATAGCCCAACTTTTCAATCATTTTCAGAATTTTAGGGAGGACAAATATCTAATTATCTTAACTTAACCCAAAATATCTCAACTAATTCTCCCGATTTGCTTTGGACTAGGGAGGACAGTTGTCCTCCCTAGATCCTAGGTGTAAAGGTTTTTTTATGAATGTGAAATAATATTTTTCTGATTTTAAGATGTCAAAAATAATCCATATCCAATCATAAACCACATCTATTAATTAAAAATATTTTAAACCATTGATTTGCAACTTAAATATTTAATTACTTAATTAATAGCTTTAGATTTTGATGATAAATGTTTACATCCTTTAGGGAAACCTCTAAAACCAGAGGATGTAGTAGAGGATGTGAGAATAACTACCTGACACATCATCCTAACATTTATCTTTGAAGTTTCCATTGGAGAAGTTTTTTTTCTTAAAACACAAAAATTCCTATGTGGCCTAAAATATAGGAACTCTCCAATGTCTCATTGGAGATGCTCTTAGGTTATTAAGGTATTGTTTGCCAATAGTTCAAAGATAATAAGCAGTTCTTTTTTCTTTGGAATCCTGCCACAGGAGAGTACAAAGAATTACCAAAAACAACTACAGTCTTGTTCAGTAGAACCGTAAACCCATGATTAGTGTATTGATATTTGATCAATCACATAGTTCTTGGAAATCAGATGAACCAGTTCTAAACTTGTTTGAAAGTGTGGTATAATCGGTTTCAAGATTGTAAATATGAAAAACGATTTAAAAAGAAATAAAATTTCGACATACTTTGAACATGATCAGTAGCTCTTATCTTTTATTGTTCAAAGATATTACTTAATAACTCAAAGAGATCCCGGACCAAAATAAGGTTGTTAATTTTTATATGCTTTTAATTACCAGCAATTAAAATGCATATCTCTGGAAAATAAAAAATGGTAATGTGCATTTAATAATTGGAGATTTTCTAGTAGGATTTCAGTTAATTTTGGACAGAGCATTTCTAAGAATTATGAAAACCTATTTGGGAATTTATTGCATATCTTAAAAATATTCGGTTTTGGAAATTCCTTTGTCTATAAGTACCCAAGTTTTTATTTCGAGCAGCCTAAGAGCCAGAAAAAATACCTTGTTATGTTGTTACTGGTGGAGCCATCTATTCGGAGAGGATAGTACCCTAATTAGGCAAAATCTCTTACGACCGCTGGTTTAAAGACTTTTGTGGGATCAAGAAGATCTACGAGTATCGTTGGTGGGAAACTAGATAATTGCAGTAGTATTAGTTTTTTATTAGATTTAATTGACTAATAGTTGTTGAACTTCGATTGCACCTAGTTTGTTCTTGAGAATCTTCTCTTCTGATATAAGATTCACTCAAACTATATCGAAGTGTCGACGGGATCTTTAGAACTGTTTGTAGATCTAAAGACGTCATGTGATAATCCATTGTTAACAGAGTCCGTTTTGTGTGTGATTAAAGTTATGGTGTATAGGTGTTTATTGAAGATTCAAGAGGATTTGAAGACGAAGAAGATTTCTGATTTGGGTTCATAATCTTTGGTGTGCACAAAACTTGATCGGCTGATATCTAACTATAATCGGCTTATCTTTTATAGACTTGATTGATTAGTTGCGTAGATCGGCATCAGTATTTAGTATCTTGGTAGATCCTATTATTGATTGTAAAATCTAAACTCGGCTAGTTTGGTAGTTGTTGAATAGATATATCTAAACCCGACAAAGGAGTTTATTGGATTAAACAGAAGTGCCTTTGTCTAACTCATATCACTGAGATTGAATAGAGTTGTTACCGAACAGATTTGTTGTTCCTTTACTGTTTGGAATACGAACCAAATGAATTGTTCCAGTACATGCATTTATTGAATGTCGGAAGTGCAGGGATACTGAGAAAACTAGGTGAACTATAGGTTTAGTTGTTTGGTCTCAACTATACGAAGTTGGTGTGATTTTGCATAGTGGCTTAATTCTAAGTGTATTCAATTCTCGACTAGGTCTCAAGGTTTTTATGCATTTGCGGTTTCCTCGTTAACAAAATCTTGATGTGTAATTTACTTTTGTTTTCCGCAATTATAATTGTTGTTATTATAATTTTAAGTAAATTACACAAACGTCAACTCTGTATTACTTGATAGTGATCCTATAGAGTTTGGTTAAGTTTGAACCTATTATCAAGTAATCACACTTTGTTTGTTGTATTGTCTCGATCTCATATCCATAGACGATCGCACAAAGTGTGAATACCGATTCGTTGTATTGTCTCGATTCAGTCCATAGACAATCACTTTCGGTAAGAGGACTTATGGGTGGAAAAGTTTAAGATTTTGCATGGTATATTTGGGTACCCTCGTCTTTTCAGAATCAATTCATGAACATTATAGCAACGATTTGCAAAGAATGCATTTCTTAATATGTAAATGTATTAGTTCATGAAAAAACCGATTTGAGAACTTTAGTTACTCAAGTATGCAAATAGGTACGCATACTTAAGTAGCCGGTCTGAGTTTGTGTTCGCCAGTATGCGAACGCGTACGCATACTTAAGTACACATCCAAAACATAGCAGAAATTCACGGACCAATACCTTATGCAAGTACGTGTACCGTTATGTGTACTTGGTACACGGAATTTCACAACTACAAGTACGCATACTGGTATGCATACTCTAGTCCCGGTCATGGATCACATACATGCAAGAATGCATACTATGTTTATAATCCAATAGTTCTAAACTCTATTTCAATCATTGAAACTTTCTTAGAGGATTACAATAGCCGTTTTCACACACTATTAGCATCAAATTTTTTTTTTCAAGTTATTGAAATAATCATAACGAAACATTCCAAGTCTACATCAAATGATTGTATCACACAAACCATGTAACATGTTACTCGGCGATTTTCACATGATCATCTTTTGACTTTCGTCAAGAATATAAGATGAACTTGGTTGAAGAAAAAGTTTACAGCGAGTTAAACTCAGCTCGAAATCTCAAATGTGTATGATCGAAAACTATCGTAATACAACTTTTATCTCAAAATAAGAGATAGAGTAGGAATAGACTTTCCAAGTGATAAATAAGTTTCAGTCTCCACATACCTTTTGTTGATGAAGTTCCACAAGCTCGCATTAGTAGTTCTTCGTCTTCAATTGATGAATGTCGAAGTCTAATGCTCAACTACACAATCTATCCTAGTCCGAGACATCACTATAAGTATACTAGAAATCAAGACTTATAGTTTTGATCACTAACATTGACAAACAAGCTTGAGATAGAAACGCTTGCGAGTTCGACCGAGCATTGCTCTAACACTCGGCATCAGTAAAAGTGGAAGAATAGTCTTTTCATTTTACATTTCACACATGTTCATCTTAGTTGAGTGAAACTACCTCTTCCACACTACTTAATATTCCATAAGTGAATAATAAATCATGGGGAATAATTCATAGAACAACCAAAATAATAAAATTTTATGCTTTAAAATTACAAACTTATAATTATATCAAAACAAATGAAAAAAGTAAACTTACTTATCTCGCAATCGAGGAAATGGGACATGTGAGTCGTATGCCACCATCTTTTTCAAAATAGGGTCACACATTGTAATTTTTTTGATATTTAAAATAGAATTTATGCGAAGAATATTTATTCATTCTTTTTCGGAATTGAGCCGGTAGTCACTGGTAATCGAGGACCAACCACATCTCAATCTATGATATGATGACGATCATTCTTGATGTCCTGACACATGATGTGGAAGTGCATCTTGACCTGACACTGGTCTAGGATTTTCGAAATCATGTAAACGATCTTGTACATCATTTTGTGTTGTAGAATCGAAGGTAATTTTTTTCATCATTTTGTGTTGCAGAATCGAAGGTAATTCTTCCCATTTTGATTTCTTTTATTGTTTATACTTCCTCTAAGAATTTTCCTAATCGTTGGTAATGCTTACCAACGCATTTCAGACGTTGGTGACATACTTTGGATCACACATCTCAATACCGGTTCATGTTTAGACAACGACTATATAGCTGGACGGTGGATGTTGAATCACCAGTCCCGATCTTTGTCGCACGATATACATGAGGATGCTGACTGCCTTTCCCCATAGTGTAGATTCAGTTTTCCAATCCACCCAGTTGTTCAAATTTGGTTTTCTGAACAATCCTATAGGAATTGCTCTAAAACGAGGTGTCTAAACAAGTCTATAGAAATAGAGCAAACATTTCCCGGATCCGCATTCGATGTACAAAAATTTGAACCATGGATAATATCTTAGTGGGATTGCAAATAAAACCAAATTCAGTTTCCTATATTGGATTTGACTCACAAACTGAATCTAAGTCAACCTATAACTCACCGCGAGTCAGATGTCAGGCAGTTTGTTTTTTTAATTTTAGTCAGATCTAACTCGTTACTTGACTTAGACCTAATCATGACTCTTATTTGTTTGAGTCGGGTAAAACAATACCTCTGATTCATGCAACCAAGCCACTAACTAACGTATTTCCGAGTAAGTTGAGTCAGATGAATCATGTGATTTTAGTCGTATCTAGATAAGTCAGATCCAAACTGCTTAGGTCTAGAAAAAACAAACAAACATGGTGTTAGTCTAAGCAATCTCTTATCATACCATCCTGGACTGATATATTCGAGTAATCCATTTATGGTAGTCCCAATTGAGGCTTCAAACATAGACTGCGCAAATGGAGCGATTAGTAACTGGATCCGCTTCCGATAAGCTTGAATTATGGATAATGGGCTTGCAACTTGATCCAAGTTCAGTTCCCTTGTACAGTATATATAGAAAAACTCATTTTCACTTTCTCCTAAATAAGAAGCACAACATATCCTAGATCTCATTTTTATTCTCCCTCAAATCAAAATCTTCAGGAAATCAGTAATAAGTTAATGACGGGTTCACGATGGAGTACTGGTTTTGTATGGGATTCTGGTGGAGGAAGGAACTCTTATTGATAAATACCCAGCATTATGATATTTCCTCTCAAAATTAGGTAAAACATTCTTGTGTCTGTTGTTTATTTCCTTATATTCCATTTTAATTCCATGATTACCATAATCTCAAAGTTCTAAATTTGTTTGTTTCTTATCCATTAGTTGTTTATCAGTTTCCTTATATTCCATTTTAATTCCATGAATACCACATCAGTTTCCTGATGCAACAAGTGCGCCTTTAAAATGCCTCTGCTCTGCTCAGCCAGCAAGGCCCTCATCTCCTCAACAGAAGGAACCTCCCTTCAGAGAACAGTGCATCCTTTTTGAGGTATTTGGCGTCAAGCTTCTCTTGAACTGAAGCGGTAGAATCCAACAACTGCACCATTAGATTAGGGTGAGGTTGCGGACCCTGTAAAACTATTTTCATCGCCCAATACAACTCCATTGGATCTCCTCCGGATATAAATCTCTTAGATTTCAGGAGAGCAAGAATTAACTGGGAGACTGAGAAGCGAAGGAATTTTGAGCTTTCCTCTAGATAAAATTCTATCTCTGTATCTTTAGTAACGAATGAGTTAGTCATGGGTTCAGATGAAGTATTGGTTTTGAGTAGCATTCTGGCTTAGGAACCACTTTACTCATACACTCAAAGACAGCATTATGATATTTCCTCTCAAAGCTAAGTAAGTATTTCGTTGTTTATTGTATTTTTGGTTTTGGTATAAATTCAATTAAACCAAAATCTCATAGTCTAGATATGTTTGTTTTTTATTTGGTTTCCTATGAGAATGTGAAGACATGTTTAGTGGTACCTGTGTTATAGCTATTAGAAATATGGAAAATTTCATCTTTGGAGTAAGGAGTAATTTATTCGGTGGAGTATTTATGTAGGTTAACCATGGAGTCAATGTATTTTCTCTGAGAAAGACTTCGTATAGCAGTAGAGAAAATCCTACCAATAGATTAATGCTTTTTTCAAGATTGGCAAAAGTGTTTACTTGTTTGGAGAGACATCAGAAAGCTGCCCTTTAAGGAGTTAGAGGCTGTGTAACCTCGGAGCATGATGCTAGTAGAATTCTTGAGTTCAAGGAGTTAGAGGCTGACTTGGTCAATAGTTATGTTTTTGTGGAAAGCCTACTATCGCTTAGCTCAGAAACATGGTCAGTCTTGGTAACAACTAATATTTGAAGAATATAACTACTTTGTACCCAAAATATATGTCTACTTTCTATATTTTTGATAGGCTGGTTTCTAGTGATTTATGGGAAAGAATGTGCACAGCTTTCAGACTAGAGCTTGGAGATGTGAATATTCAATCTCTTTTCTTTGAATTAAGATGCAATAACCTATTACTGAAACTGGCTCTTACATTTTTTCTGTTGAGATATTTGCTCTTGGTTACTGTAAAAATACAATTCTGAATTTGTGTGGGTCAACTGAACTTTGTAGATTAACGAAGTGTCCTAGTTGTTGTCATCTTTTGTGCATACTGAATTTAGCACTGAGAGTTATTTATGTGTTCCTTCTGCTATCCTTTGTGGGTGGTGTGCATTATAAGATTTTACGTTGGTGATTAACAACATTGATTAATCCAATTGAAATGAGACTACTGTGGTTATATCTGTCTTTATATCTGGATCAGGTTGGGAGTAGACGTAGTGAGACTGAAGCTGTTTTGAGCACTCGTGGAAATAAAGCAGGGATATCATTGCTGTGTAGATTTTTGCAAACTTTGACTACAATTGTCAGATGCAGATTTTTTTTCTGTCACGCTCGCAATGCAAATTCGTTTTGGTTACCATAGACTTCCAAATTCTGATGACTGCTAATCTTTTGTATCCTGCCAAATTGTTAAACAAAATTCATTTTGTAGTTTTTTTCTCAACAAAAAATACCTTGTAATCTGATTTGGTAGCGTTGCAAATTTGTCAAGAATCCCCAATTTGCTTCTACCCTGACAACCCAGCGCCGAGTAGCTAATAATAGCTATGCTCTACAACTTTTTAAAGAACAACTAAGAAATCTAAATGCAAGTCTTGTTTTTTTTTTTTTTGCCAGTGATTACACTGTGAAAATGAGTTCTATTTTCGGCTGAGAGAGAGCTAAAATCAGCTGGAGAGACACAGTATCTGGTCTAGCCAGCAACACCGACTTCCCCCCGGGTAATATGGATAATACTCATAGTGGGCCTGCAGCTCGTTCCAAGTCCAAGTTCAGTTCCTTCATTTTATCTCTTGAACTCCAAAAAAATCTAGATATCATTTTTATTCACCCTAAAATTAAAATCTTTAAGCAATCAGTAGCAAGTTAGTGATGAGTTCAAGATGGAATGTTGGATTTATATGGGATTCTGGTGGTTCACTAATACACACAAAGATCGAAGCATAATGATATTTCCTCTCAAAATAGAGTGAGTATAGTTCTTCTGTCTATTGTTTTCCAAGTTCTTGATGTTCCATTTTAATTCAATGATACCAGAGTCTTAAAACTAGAAATTTTGTGTTGTTTTGTTACTAGGCTTGCTCAGACATTTGCCGCACATGTTAAGTTGTGGTAAGGTAGGAGACCCTTTAAACCAAATTTCATCATCCCAGCATATACGCTCCTCGAGATATGAAGGTTTGGGTTTGATTTGGACATTTAGAAGCGATTCAGAAGCTAAGGAATTTTGAGCAACACTTTGGATATGATTTTGCTCTCCAATTTTTCATCTTACATTTTGCTCTCTTTGCATCTTAAGTAATGAATGAATTAGTGAAGCAATCGAGAATGAGTAGGTTTGTACGGTATTATGGTTTAGGAACCTCTTCATTTATCCACTCAAAGACAGCATTATGATATCTCCTCTCAAGTCTAAAGTAAGCAATTCTGTTTATTGTCTTTTCAGTTCCTTTATTGTTATGCATAAATCCAACTAAGATCAAAATCTCATAACGTAAATATATTTGTCTTGTTGTTTGGTTTCATATGATAATAATACATGAGTTCTAGCTATCATAAATATAGAAAAGTTCATCTTTGGAGGAAGTTAACATCTTTGTTGATCTATTTTCTGGCTTGTCATACTGCCAGGGAGCCGATCTTACCAGCAGATAAATAATTTGTTCAAAATTGGCCAAGTGTTTGGAGAGTCATTAGAAATATTCCCTTTAATGTCTAGGTCTTTTCAGGTTGTTGGTGCACGCTAGGGTGTTATTTTCACAAGCAGGATCTGTTTCTCAATGCATCTGTTTGGAACTTCCTCCTGAAAAAGATTCTTTCGCCAGTTACACCACTAACATTCTCATGAGCACCGTACATACCACCTGTTGCGCTAAAACCTTGCGGATTTGGCACATCTACAAACGGTACTCAAAATATTGCCAAGAACACAAACTAAAGAAGAAGTACACAACAATTTACGTGGTTCGCCAAGTTGCCTACATCCACGGACAATGAAGATTTTTTCATATATTATCACAAGGGAGAATACATATTAACTCTAAGAGAGAAAGAAGAATTTTTGGTGTGTTCATTTGCTTTCTCTAATAGCATATTTATACTAGTTAGCTAAGCCTCCAAGTGACCAACTCCAAATTGAGTTCTACTTCCTTAGCCTACAAACTAGAATTAGCCTACAATTGGACTTCCTTAGCTTTCAAACTAGGACTCAAAGACCTACCTTGTTTGAATGCATGAATTTACAAGTGTGAAAGGGAAAGCTATGGAACTCTTCCACCAACCAATATTTTTCATATGGTTTTTCCCACCTACCTACTAGTGTGAAAGGGAAAGCTATTGAACTCTTCCACCAACCAATATTTTTCACATGGTTTTTCCCACCTACCTACTAGCCACCGTCCAATGGCACCGTCCAACAATTCTCCACCTCGGATCATGCATTCATGCATGAGACGATCAATATAAGAAATCTCCTTCGTCTTCCAGCGTTGATTGCGCCTTAGGCTGCCTACGTATCCTCTGCAAGGAATCAAATCGACCGTAGTTCAGTCAATGGCCTTGCTAGAAGGCCTCCACTAGGTTCCTAAGAACCTCTACCCCAAAGGGTATCACCAAATCGGAAGAATGTGGATCAATTTCGAGCAATGACGAAACTTGACCCCGAATACTACTTTAGTTCCATCTTCCTTCACAAACTCCAAGCCAACATCAACAGTACCATAAAGATACCTCAAAATCCATTTCACAGCTTGCCAATGTCCTTTACTAGGATTATGCATATAACGACTGATCATACTTACTGCATGTGAAATATCCGGCCTTGTACATACCATTGCATACATCAAGCTACCAACAACACTAGCATATGGGACTTGGGCCATATACACATGCTCTTCTTCAGTAATAGGAGACATATCAGAACTCAACTTAAAATGAGGACTGATAAGCACGCAAGTACACCATTTTATACCCATATTTATATTAGCTAGCTCTAAATTTTATCACTAATAATCTTGTTTGTAGGTGTTTTTATCAAATAAGATCTTATGGAGAAAGTGCTCGAAAAGGGGTTTTTACACCCAGGAGGACAAATGTTATTCGAACCTCAACTTTGGTTAAGGGGCACGTCAATTGCTAAGGGGTACCCACATGATATTCGGCACCCACGTACTTGGTTAAAGGATGTCTTTCTCCCCTTCGTTTGAAAACATAATTTTGGCGGGAAATTGCTATACTCAGCTACGTATTCTCTATAATGATTTTGGTGAGATTTCCGTGGAGATTATTCCGGGATTTCATTTGGTAATGAGTTGTGACGACTATCTAGAGCCAGTAAGGGAGTTGGAAACGTACAAGAAGAAGATTTTTGTGGATTCATGGTCAGCAGACAAAGATAGATTCTCATAAATGCATAATATTTCTGGGAGGATTTCCATCGATATTTTGTTTGATTCTTTCATGGGTTTGAATTTTTATCTCCATGTCGCAACCAAACAGGGATGGTAATTGAGTTAGTTTCCATAAAAAAAAAGAGATTTCGTTGAGTTACAATAAAATAGGGTGTGAGAGATATGCACGGGATTCTTCATGGATTGCCTGAATTACAACAAGATTTTCTCAAGCTATAACGCATTTGGAATGTGTTTAACTCCAACAGAACGTGGAAGAGATAAATATGGAGAATTTGACACCAGCAGAGTGCGTGAAGAGATAAAAGAATTGAAGAAAATTCTCGTATCCTGCATGGAGAATAATATCGAGTTATGGCTTGACAGAGAGAAGATTTGGAGAAGTTATGAGGAGATATTTTGTAGGTGTCGAGTATAAAATGATTTCTGGTGATCATATAAGGGATATGGAGAGTTAGGGGAGGCTAGAAAGTGAGTTTCAAAGCTGCAGAGAAGATTTCCCTGTTACTGCTGTGAAGGTTACACGAAGAACATAAGGCTGTGAAAGACTGTCGTTAATAAACCGTGGTCTTTCCTCGGTTTTGCAACAGTCTTTCCAGCGACAGTTAAACAGTATTTACAACACTTCTCATCTATCGTACATTGTAACAATGGGTTTGTGACGTTTTTGTGCATTGCAAATTCCTGATTTATTTGATTTCTCTCATTTTCATCATTTTTTTTTAGCATATTTGAGTAATAAAAATCCATTTTGAGCGTGTCTACAATATGAGGAGTTAAACCCCTACATTGGGTCAACGAAGGAAGCCGAACTTCACACATGGGTGAATTTATTCTATTTTCTATTTAACTTTTGCACTTATTCTAAATTGATTTATGATTCGATAAAATTGGTTGTGATTCAATTAGATAGGTTATGCTTTGTTTAGATAATCTATGCTTAGGGGATACAATTAATGTTTTGAGGATCTACTTTGGCAAAACAAGAGTCGATGTTTTATTTATTTACTGGCGATAATTGTTGAGAATAAATAATTGAACCTCGTGTTGTGAATTAGAGTGGAATCTTAGACCCAGTGACTCTCTCTTTTATTATTTTCATCAAACTTTAAATTTAATCTTCGCAAATCTTAGAGAACGAATCTTAATTACTACTACGAAAATTTTTGAAAAATCCTAGATCTTAATTCCTAAAAATCCTAGATCCGCCACAGTAAGTGTTACATATTGGATCCGACTCGCAAACTGGATCTGAGTCAACCTATAACTCATCGCGAGTGAGATGTCAGGAAGTTTGTTTCTTTAATTTCAGTCAGATTTAACTCGTTACTTGACTCGGACCTAATCCTTACTCGGATGTGTTTGAGTCAGGTAAAAAAATACCTCTGATTCATTCAACCAAGCCACTAACTCACATATTCCTGAGTTAGTTGAGTCGGATGAATCAAGTGATTTTAGTCATATCTAGATAAGTCAGATCGGTACGGCTCAGGTCTAGAAAAAAACAAACAAACATGGTGTTGGTCTAAGCAATCTCTTTTCATACCACCCTGGACTGATATATCCGAGTAATCCCGAATCGATTTATGATAGTCCCAAATGAGGCTTCAAACATAGTCTGCGCAAATGGAGCGAGCAGTAACCGGATCCGCTTCAGATAAGCTTAAGTCTGAACTATGGATAATGGGCTTGGAACTCGATCCAAGTTCAGTTCCCTTGCAAAGTATATATAGAAAAAGCGTTTGCCCTAAATTCCAAATCTCATTTTCTGTTTCTCCCAAATCAGAAGCACGACACATCCTAGATCTCATTTTTATTCTCCCTCAAATCAAAATCTTCAAGCGATCAGTAGTAAGTTAATGATGGGTTCAAGATGGATTTCTGGTTTTGTATGGGATTCTGGTCAAGGAAGGAACACTCACTCTGCATTATGATATTTCCTCTCAAGATTAGGTAAGTGTTCTTGTGTCTGTTGTTTATCAGTTTCCTTATATTCCATTTTGATTCAATGAATACCACAATCTCAAGGTTCTAAATTTGATTGTTTTGTTGTTAGGTTTTGCATGGAAGATAGAGGATATGTCAGATTAGTGTGAGGTTGCGGACCCTGTAAAACTATTCTCATCTCCCTCTACAACTCCATTGGATCTCCTCCATATATAATTCACTTTAGTTTCGACCGACCAAAAAAATAAATAAAAAAAGTTTAAGTTTCCGGAAAGTAAGAAACTACTCATTGGATGTTTGAATTTACTGGGAGATTAAGAAGCTAAAGAATTTGGAGCTTTACTCGGGATATAATCCTCTCAAATTTCGCATCTCATTTAACTTTTGCTGTCTCACTGTATCTTTAGTAACGAATGAGTTAGTCATGGGTTCAGATGTGTGGAGTATTGGTTTTGTGTAGCATTCTGCAGGAACCACTTTACTCATACACTCAAAAGTATTTTGTTGTTTATTGTATTTTTGGTTTTTGTATATCAATTAAACCAAAATCTCATACTTGGAAATGTGAATATTCAATCTCTTTTCTTTGAATTGAGATGCAGTAACTATTACTGAAACTGGCTCTTACATTTTTGTTGTTGAGATATTTGCGCTTGTGGTTGTGAGCAGTCTTAGTTGTTCTCAATCTGTGAACATAGCTGTTGTTTATGCTCTCCATTTTATTTCATGCTTGATTATTGAAAACTCCTATTTGTATAATGATAAACAACTTTCCTTGTTCTTTCCAGCCCCGTCTAGATCTTAGTTATTTACTTGATACTTGTTCTTTGGCTTGAATTTTTTTTCTCTTTCACACAAACCCTGTGAACTGCCGGAGATATCATTTGTGTTTCAGATAACATACTTATTTTTTTGTTTTTTGATGTGTTTAACTTTCTGGTTATTGTCGATTTTTGAAATGTTTGGAGTTTGTTTTATGGTATGTTAAGACTAATCTTGGTAGCTTCCTACTACTGGTTTCGGCGTTGTTTTCCATTCTGCAACCTTGGTCACTGCGATCATGCAAGGTAAAGAAGAAATTGTTAGGGGATGAAGAGATTTCTGTCACTAGCATTATGTTCTTGTGATTGAATTTTTTCTTCAACATTAGCTAATGATTTTTTTCAAGATCTCTTCATGTTGATACTTCTAGGGATGAAGAAATTTCTGATACAGTTATGACTTTAGTTCGGGGTCTATTTGGATTAACTAACTGTTTATCGATCCAATCTATTCCGGTGTCTGGTTAGCTTTGTTTAGTCTAACCAGTTTCAGGCTTGGTTAAATTATTGTTTGGTTACTCTAAAAAACAATTCTGAATTTGTTAGAGTCAACTGAACTTTGTTATTTCACGATGTGTCCTAGTTCTCATCTTTTGTGCATACTGAATTTGGCACTGAGAGTTATTTATGTCTTTTATAAGATGAGATTTTACGTTGGTGATTAACAAAATTGATTAATCCAATTGAAATTAGATTACGGTGTTGATATCTGTCTTTTATATGTATGTTGGATGGCTGCATCTGACTTCTTCTCCGCAGCATTCAGTAACATAATTTAGTTTGTATTGAATTTTTCGGGTACAAGCTACATCAGTTTGTGTCTGTTGCAAAAGCTTCACAGTCCCAAATCCAATTTCAGTTTCTACAAAATTTAAGTTGCGTTGGTTCCTAATATCCTCTCTATATGTTTTTTTTTATGGCAATCTGACAACAGGGTAGCTATGCTCTACAACTTCTTGAATCACTACAGAGATATCCAAATGTCATATGTTTTTTTTTTAGAACTTTCGCGTTATTGCAGACCCTTTAAAACCAATTTCATCATCTGGAATTGGGTCAAATTTCTGGAAAGAAAGAAATTTCTTTCTTCATATCAAGAAAGGTTTGGGTTTGATTGGCGATTTAGAAGTAATTCAGAAGCTAAGGAATTTTGAGCTCCACTTTCGCATTTCAAATTTTTGATGTCTCTGCATCTTGAAGTAATGAATAAGTATTATGTTGTAATCTAAGAAACCACTTTACTCTTACACTCAAAGACTGCATTATGATTTTTCCTCTCAAGACTACGTTAGTATTATGTTGTAATCTAGATATGCTTGTTTTGTTATTTGGTTTCATATGAGAATGTGAAGATATGTTTAGTGACACATACATTCTAGCTATAAGAAATATGGAAAAATTCATTTTCGTCTTTGGAGCAAGGAATGATTTATTCCATGGAGTATTTGTGTAAAAAAAGGATACACAACTAACATTCTCATGAGAACAATACATACCACCACCAGGATTTGTAGCATAAGGATTAATGTTATAACTTACGGGCAAGGATGGTGATACGTATTACTAATGCCAATAGGAATAGTGAAATTGGCAGCATGAAAACTTTCATTTTTATTTTCCTCCCTAAATTGGGGCTTATAGCAACATGACAAAATAGGGTCGTGAAGTAACAATTCATAGAAACCCCTTATCCAATATATACCTTAATATCTAATATGCCCTTAAATTAGTGATGATTAATTAAGTTAATATTTGTTAAATTAATTAGTGTTTGAGTTTGATTATAGTGTTAGGATTAGAGTAGAAATTCATTTTATTTTTTAAGGAAAGAAGAAGTAGAGGGAAAAAACAAAAAAAAAAACTAGGATTTGTGATTTTCTTAGCAAAAATGAAACTTTGTAGTGATGATGAAGAGTCTAATAGTGATGAAGAAGTGGTTGCATCTGATAATCTTGATTTCGATCTTACTGAATTGGATAATTTGTTGAATGAAGAAGAGCATGTCAACCAAAGAATGCTTGAGGATATTATTCAAGCTTAAGAACAATTTTGTCGGGAAGAAGAAGGTGATAATGCTCTTAATAAACAGGTATGAGTTGTAACGATCTAAAAACATGTATTTACATGTCCTAATCACCCAAAGAGGGAAAAATTTTCAAAACTTTAACCCAGAATCGGTTTATTCGATAACACTACATAAACTGATTCTGGGTTAAATCCCCAAATTGGGTATATTAATCGGTTGTTGTTAGTCACCACATAAACCGATTGTGGTAAAAAAATTGGCGCGATGGGTAAGTGACGAAAATCAGTTTTTATTGGTGATGTGCATAATCCGATTTCTTCACATGAATAATCAAGTAGAATACAAGAAGTTCACAATCGGAATAGTTACGTTTATATGTAATCCGATTGTGAAGAAAAAAAGTTACAGGAGAAATGAGAACAAAAATCGGATTACATGATACGCGACATGAACCGATTGTGAACTTTGAAATTTTTTCGTCAAGTCTTTAATTGGACTTTATAGTTGCACATACAAACCGATTACTGATAATCGGTTGTCTCGACTGTGACGTATAAACCGATTTTGAATCCTAAACTATTTGATTTTTGTTGTAGATTGTTGTGGCATTTGAAGAAGATCAGTCCAAAGCCGTATCTCTGTCGGGTCCTGATACCTCTGCCCACTATTGATGAGGTCTCGGAGGTCACCAAGGAGTGGCTAAAAAAATGCGATCCCAACATGAGGCGATGGGAGGAATTTATTGTGCCGGATCAATTCAAAGGTCTACATTTGTTGGAATGAGTATTTTCCTTATGTTAAAATATTGATCTATCCGGTGCTTATATTTTGTCGCTTGCTTCTATTATATTTTGCAAACTTGAACCAAGATTAATGAATGAAAGAGATTTGTATTTTTTGGGTACGTTGGACACATGAAATTTGTTACATAATCGCTTTTCTAATACGTTTATAAAGTTCGATCGTGGAGTTAGTTTGCAGCAGCTTTTCCAAATTCGGTTTATACTGCAACTGTCATAAATCGATTCTGACTTCAAAAAGGAATCGGTTTATTAAGAAACTATTATAAACGATTCTGAACAAAACTTGTCTGGGATTATTTCTGAATCGTTCCTTATGTACGACAATATAATCCGATTTTGGGAAGAAAAAGTTACAGAAAAACAGACAATTTTTAACTCAATAATCGGATTACATATGGTCTAACATAATCCGATTCTTTATTTGTCTACTAATCTGAACTTGAAACCGAAAATGGTTGATTTGTGCATTAACTTAAACCGATTACTGTTGATGTTCACCCATAATCGGGTTATGTGGGTACATAATAAAAACCGATTTTCAACATAATCGGTTCTAATATAGTTCACAAATAAACCGATTTTGGGTGGATTTTCAGAAAATTAGATGAGTGAATTTCGAACATTTAGAGGTAAATCATTGTAGAGTACCTCTCAGAAGGAATGGATTAAATGGATTTAACTCAATCACTTGAATTGTTTGTTTTGATTTTTTTTCAAAAACTCAAAATGAAATAAGTGTTTTGGATTGATTAGGATTTAGTTTTCATGGAAATTGAAAATCAGTTTTGATTAGTAATTTTTGTATTTGTTAATAAAGTGATTATGATTATGATTTTGTGTTAGAATAATTAAATTTTCTTTAAGGGTTAATTTAGTATTTTACCATCTTTTAGACACCCCATATCCTTCTCTTTAGGTTGGTTTAAGTAACTTTTAGGACCCAATTAAGTGGCATAGGCTCCAATTTAGCCAGTTTATTTTCCCTCGAATTGAAACTTTAAGTAATCGGTGGTAAGTTAGTGCACTTGATGTCAGTTGTCTCTGAGGCCTTCGAAAGAACATTTGGATTTGAGCCCATCTACAACCCCATTTTTGCTTCTTTGCACCCCTAGCTTAGATGACTCAAATGGGTAAGCAAAATCTTGTGTCTCAGTCTAAGAATCCCAGCTCCGCCCCTGTAAGAGTTACATCATGTTTGATCGCATTTGAGTCGCGAACTAGATCTGAGTCAACCCATAATTTGCCGCAAATCATATGTCATGTTGTTTGTTTTTTTAATTTCAGTATGATCTAAAGGGTTTTTCTAGCTTGCCTATGAATATAAAATAGGTTATTCCATATGCGGGGACATAAAGTGGCGGTTTGTCCATTGAACAAGGCTCCTTGCAGCGGAGGATCATCCTGAGTATTGGATTCAATAAAATTTGAGAATGAAAGATCAAACTTTGGGTGAGAGAAGTGGATATACCGATCCTTTCCACAAGAATGATAGATTCTTTAAGATAGGGTATCCCATCTCGTTACTAGACTCCGACCTAACCCTGACTCGGATCTGTTTGAATCAGGTAACAAAATTCCCTTGGTTCATCGGACCAAGCTACTAACTCATATATTTGAAGTGGTCAAGTGAGTCACATCTAATTCAAAAAAACAAAAATATTGAATCAAATGAGTCAGTGATTTCAATCATATCCAGATAAATCAAATTCGATCGCTAATATCTAAAAAAAAAAACAAACAAACAAATAGTTAGTCTAACCAATCTCTTATGGGAATATTATCTATATACCCTTACTATGGAGGTCCTTACAAAAATACCCTTTTGAACTTTATAAATACCCCTAAGCATAATACATTATTAAAATACCCTCTTTTGTATAGTGTATATACAAAACTACTAACCACTAAAAAGAAAAAAAAAAAAAACCTCTATTGCCCACCACCACTGTCCACCGCTAACCACCACCACTTTGTCTAGCGCTGCGCATCACCACCGATGACCACCACCACTATCCACCACTAAGCCAACCACCTCTGCCGCTAACGAACACCACCACTGTCACTACCACCACCGTCGCCAACAACCGACACCCACCGTTGCCGCCAACCATCACCGTCGTCAACCACCATCCCCGCCGCCAACCACCACCACCATGTGGAGTCAACTTTCTGAAGTTGTGTCCATATCGGAGGCAACTAGCTCAATTTATCTTCAACAATAAAGGCAACTAGCACAAAGTTGTCTTCAAAAAGTGAAAGCAACTATCCTAAGTTGTCTCCATATATGGAAGCAACTTGCACAAGTTGTCTCTGAAATAAATAAAAATTATACACAAATAAGCGAACGTAATTTTCAATTTATCTCCATTTTTATGAATGTTAATCTGTTGGAATAATTATACCGTCTGTGTCTGTTGCAAAACCTTGAGTGTTGAGTCCAAATTTTAATTGCATTTGTTATGTATGAGTTTATTATGGCAATTCGATGCCAGTGTAGCGATCCTCCACAACTTAAATGACTTTCTAAGAAATCCAAATGCCATGGATTTTATTTTTTAAATTACGCGTTATTGATACAGTCACAAAGCCTAAGGCAACTCCTAAGGTATGGATGTTAAATCATCCACATGTCATGGAGAATTCATGGATAATCATTATTTTAGGGAGATTTATTCCACTATGGATATCTCGATAAATATCCACTAATTGGAACCCACATTTTTCTTCTTCTTGTTTTTATGACCGGATGGACTCTCCATATGTACCTCAACTCATTTGAGGAGGCCCCTCCGGACTTTACTGGCATATGGATGTTAAAATCATCCATAGTATGTGGATGATTTTTAGCTCCATAGGAGTTTCCCTAATGCAGACTCCCTATTCAACATATTCCCTAATTATTAGTCCACTGGCACTCTCTCCATCTTTGTCGAACAAATGGAGTTAGGC